>OVAF01003015.1:0-13682 GCA_900406245.1 Odontarrhena argentea | reverse complement strand
AAAAAAAAAATTGAGATGAGATGCAAACGCTGCATCTGAACTCTATTATTTCCAGCAACTCAAATATCCAGATATTTGAGTTTTTTTGAGTTTTGTATCCTAACGCAGCATCTAGATGCAAAATTTTTTGTGAAAAAACGAACAACATATGGATGCTGGGTCTGCCAACAAAAACGAACAGAAACGTTTTGGTATTTCACTTTTCAGTATAAAAATGTTAAACCTGAATTCCGGTTTAGCCATCGGTTAACTTACGTGTCTTGGCCAATCACATTTCAGCGATGATCAATAAATCGAGAATTTATTAGGATACTTAGAAGAAAAAAACGCTCGTCTTCGTCTTCTTCGTTCACTTGTGACAAATTTTTGCAACGAAGACGAGATCACGACAAGATTCCGGTGATCGAAAACCCATCAGGAGTTATCGTTAAAGGAAAAGGGATTAAAAGATGCATACGTTTGGTTACAGAGCAAATGCTCTTCTCACTTTCGCCGTCACAGCACTTGCTTTCATTTGCGCAATCGCGTCGTTCTCTGACAAATTCAGCAATCAGAATCCATCTGCTGAGATCCAGGTATGGATTATTCGTAATTGATCGGTTCGTATATGGTGGATCTGCTTAGGAATGCGTTGATTTGAGGTGGGTTTATTGTGTGGTTTGTGTTGTGGTTGCAGATACTTAACATCAATCGGTTTAAGAAGCAATCCCATGGAAACGATGAGGTACAATTTCATGACTTTCGATCTTTATATGCTTATGAAATGCTTAAATTGCATGTTTTATGTGCAAATTTCCGAGTGAAGATGCAATCTGGTGCATTTCGTGATTTGTCCATCTTTGATTTCCTGGTTTTGGCTAGTTTGAAGGATATCAATTGCGTTGCTGTGTGATTACTATTTACTGAGCTACAGTGGATTGTATAACGTATCATTGCCAATTTTTTCATTGCTTCAAGCCTCTCTTTAATTCTTTAAAGTTTTGGCTTTTTCATGTCACTTGATAGATACAGTACTTCTCATGTTACTGGATACCTTGTTTTATTTATATCTTAGGTTACCTTATCTTTTCTCAAAGATTCCTAAAGTCACATAGATTCTCAGATTGTTGAATTGTGGGTTTTGATTATTACATATATCTGTGCCTTTCTCATCTTCACCGAGTCCCCTGGTTGCTCTCTATTGCTTGCTTGGTGCTTATATTCTAATTGCTCAACATTTTTACATGGCAGGTCAGCTTGACTTTAGACATATCAGCAGACTTGCAGTCACTATTTACTTGGAACACCAAACAGGTTAAACTATCTGAAACAGTTCTTGTAGTTTTGCTGTTACCTGAAGCCATAGCAAAGTAGACTGACATAAACCGGAATTTGCAGGTTTTCGCGTTCGTAGCAGCGGAATATGAAACCCCAAAGAATGCACTGAATCAGGTAATACTTCACTTTATTTCAGTGCAAAGCCTACTGCTACTGTTATGAAATTTCCCATTTCATCATGTCTAGGAACAGGATTGACTAAAAAATATTAATTCTTTCAACGAACGACTTATGAATATTCACATTATTTTGCAGGTTTCTCTATGGGATGCGATCATCACTGAAAAGGAACATGCCAAATTCCGAATTCAAGTCTCAAACAAGTACCGTTTCATTGATCAGGTACATTAAAGTAACAAGGCGTCTTCTGCGTTTTTACTTCTTTAGAATCAGGAACTGATTATCATTTGGAATCTTTTCAGGGACATAATCTTCGCGGAAAAGACTTCAACTTGACATTACACTGGCATGTCATGCCCAAGACCGGGAAGATGTTTGCTGACAAGATAGTCATGTCTGGTTACAGTTTACCAGATGCATATAGATGATAGGGATTGAACAAATATCAAAACAGGGTCCAAGTGTTTTTGAATTTCAGATTTTGGATAATTTTCATACTTTTCTTTTATTTGGAGGAAAAACTAATTCAGAAGTACTATTGGTGTCTTCCTTAGAAAAAAATAATAATATTCATTCAAATGATTTCAATAAGTTGTTAATGAGTGTAGAGCATTCTTTCAACAGAACTTTGACCTAAAACTTTAGCTATCATTTTACATTTCATAGATTCTCTAACTAGCTTAACATCTGTCCATCGGCCAGCTTTGGCGTAAATATTAGACAGAAGAACGTAGATTCCGCTACCAAGTTCTTCTGATTTAGTAACCATTGGTCGTATCCGATCAGCAAGATCAAACTTTTCATGTATCTCACAACCATTAAGCAATGCACCCCATATATTAGCATTGGGTTGCATCGGCATGTCCTTTACCAATCTCTCTGCCTCTTCAAAACCACCAGCACGGCTCAGGATATCCACCATACACCCATAATGTTCAACTGTTGGTTCTATGTCGTAAAGATCTCTCATTTCCGCAAAGTATCTTTTTCCTTCCTCGACCTGACCAATGTGGCTGCAGGCGTATAATACCCCAAGATATGTGATTCCATCAGGTGTCACATTACCTTCTTCTTGCATTCTCTGGAATATACTCAATGCTTCATGCCCATGTCCATGACTGGCTAAACCAATAATTACAACGGTCCAAGCTATTATATCTTTCTTCTCCAGATCTTCAAACGCTTTCTTTGCGCTCTCTGCATCACCGGTTTTAGCATACATACTGATAAGTGCACAAACTATGGCAGCATCCTTCACAAATCCAGTTTTGGAAACATAAGCATGAATCGATTGTCCCAATTGTAAACATCCTTGAATCATAGAACCTCTAATGATACTCAAAAACGTTACTTTATCAGGAGCGAAACCCGCAAAACGCATATCCAACAACATACGTATTGTTTCCTCTGCATCACCGTTCAGACTATACCCTGTGATGATCGAATTCCAAGAAACCAAGTTTCTCTCAGGCATTTCATCGAACAGATACCTCGCAGTTCTCATATCTCCACATTTCCCATACATATCAACTAAACTTGTAGCCAAGATCACATTAAAATCAGCTCTTGACTGCAAATACGGATCAAAACCTAGTTCTTTAAGAAGCCCATGAAAACATTTCCCAGTCACAATATCTCTACACCTCCCACAAGCAACCAAAAGATCCACCATTATAGTCTCATTTACCTTCAAACCAATACTCTGCATCACCCTAAACGCTGCAATCGCATCACTAAACCTATAATTACTCACAAACCCAGAGATCAAACTTCCCCAAGCAACAACATTCCACTTAGGAACACCCTCAAAAACCCTCAAACTAAAACCAACCTCTCCGCAACACATATACATATGAAGCAAACATGTAGAAACATACATATTCACTTCAAACCCAGATTTCACGACAAACCCATGAACACAACTCCCAAATCGAACATCTTTCAACACAGAACAAGCTTTAAACACATAAGGAAACGTGAAATGATCAGGAGAGTACCCTTTTCGAGGCATTTCTTGGTAAAGGATCAAACTTTGTTCTGGGTTTGAACTGTTTGAGTAGCCTCTGATCATAGAGTTCCATATATAAACGCTTGGTGAATCAATACTATCGAAAACTGATCTCGCGTAGATGAGATTCGTATTCTCAGGAGAACAAGTAGTGCAGAAATCTATGAGACGACTTAGTGGAATGATATTTTTGATAACAGAGGATTTGATCATTAAGCCATGGAGTTGATTCAATTCCACTATTGATCTACAATTCTCTAAGTGGAAGAGAATTGATTTGAAGTGTTTTTTCATTTGTCTTCTTCACTCATACTGTTATCAAGAAATTCTAAATACATAATTCAGTCTTGTAACGATCAGATAGTTACAGGTGTATTTCGAATATTTAAAGAGTTTGAGGTTAAATGTGCAATTTCCTTTAATAAAGGTGTTTGTTTGGTACACGACGTAAGCGGTGAGAGGGTTTAATGGCGGCGAAGGCGATCGCTGACGGGAGCGACGACGGTTCCGGTCGAGATCCGTGCCCTATTTGCCTTGGATCCGTTCTCCATGAATCCTATCTCGATACCTGTTTTCGTACGTACGCTTCTCTGTTTAAATCTAGCTTATGATTCATCGATTTCATCAAGAATTTGAAGTTTTGAGCGTGTATTCAAAGATTCAATCTGGGTTTTTGATCCTCTCAAATTATTCTGTGGTGAATTTCGTAAAAGGATTTGATTGATTAGCTCTGGCGTAAATTTGATTAGCAAATTTATGCATAATAGACTACATATGCAATGTTAACCTGTGTGTTGATTTGGTTTGGTGTTTTTTTTGCAGACAAGTTTTGTTTCAAGTGCATTAAACAATGGATCAAAGTTGTTTCGAGCAAGGTCTCTAAGCAAATGTCCTCTGTGAAGTGTCCTCTTTGTAAGGTTTGCTTCTTGGAAACGCTCTATCATATACAGAACACTCTGAAGAAATTTGTTTACAGGAATGACCATGACAATGTGCAGACTGATAACTTCTCGATTATCCACAACTATGACGGGCACTATTTTGAGCGGCATTATATCAACCGGGATATTCCAGCTGGGTAGGTTATCGTGTGTAGTATATGTCTCTTTTTGGGAATACTCTGATATTGAGCTTCAGAATCATCTTGGTGCAGCTATGTCCTTACAAAAGAACAGCGATTCAGGCTGCAATGTTACTACACTGAATCAGGTTTTGCTCTTCTCTGCATTGTCTATAGAGTTTCTATATTCTCATGTAGCTCTATTCCTTATGAGCTATAATGAAACTGATGAATTCCAGAACTTCATCCATCTTATGTTTATGAAACACTAAAGATGGAAACAAGCTTGCATAAATTGATTGAGTCAAATGTGTTTATAAAAAGTTTCCCTTCTCTGTCTCCTTGGGATCTTAATCAGGTTTCTTGGCTGATGTCTTTGACATTCAACGGTTTTATAAATTGAAGAAGTTCCTCCAACCAAATCGGTGGCTTGAAGCCTGGTTGAGGAGAGAGCTCCAAGCTCTGATGCAGGTACCCTTGCAATCCAAGATCTTTGCTGTTAACATCTTGTTCAACTGTTCGCAAACATCAAATGTCCTTGCCTTAATTCGTTTTATTCTCTTGGTCTCCTGTAGGATGAAGATGTTGATATTGTTCTGCATCATTTGGTTGGTGTAATGGATTCCTTCTGCAGAAGGTAGGACTCAAGTAAAATGTAAAAATTTTAGCAGTCATGGATCGATTTAGCTTGAGGTTAACTAGAAGATTGGGGTCTTTGAATGTCATGAATCGTAAACGACTCACTTCCTTTCATTTCAGAATCGAGCAGAGACAGAAACAAGAAGCAAGAAGCGCAGAAACAAATCAAGAAGAATTCAAAGCAGTCATAGCAGAAGCAGCTCGTCCGTTTATAATGGCCAGAACTGACCGGTTCGTAGATGAGGTTGAACTCTTTCTTGCATCAGGGCTTAATATGGTGGCCTATGATGCAATCTACAAGCAGCGGTTAGGTTGGAACAACCCAAGGGAGATCGCTGGAGCTAATGACGCAAGAGATGAAGAAGAGAATGGAGGAACAAGAGTGACTCCTTACTTGTTCCTTTTCGATGAAGATTCAGACTGAGACAATACAGTCATCACTTGTGTACCATATAGAGAAACTTATTAGATGTAGTGATCTGTTCTGTTTACATGAGTAATGATATATATATATATATCTGTTCAAACATACAACCAACTATACCATTTATTCAGGTTTTGTATTCACATTATTCGCCATCATACAACACACACAAACAACATTTCACCATATTGCTTTACACAACTGTGTATATCTTTCTTTGTACCAGCTTCATAAACAGAGACATTAACTCGCATTCACTCCACACTGGCCATAAGCAAAGCTCAAGCGTTCACAATAAGACCACCTGCACGAAAACGCGTATGTGTTACATCCCATAAACCAAATAATTAGAACAAACTGGATTAGAGCCTTCAGACTAATTCTACTCACCGTTTGGATGTAGAATCTGACCCGTGTAGTAAGAAGAGCATTGGTTAGAAGCCAAGAACACATAAGTAGGAGCCACTTCCACAGGCTGAGCCGCTCTTTTCATAGGTGTTTCCGACCCAAACTGCTTGATCTTCTCTTCAGAGAAGGATGCGGGTATCAAAGGAGTCCAGACAGGACCAGGAGCAACTCCGTTAACACGAATGCCCTTTTTTGCAAGCTGAAGAGCTAAACCACGAGTGAAGGAAACAATAGCTCCTTTAGTAGCAGTGTAATCTAGCAAACTCGGGTTTCCTGCGTATGCAACAACCGACGTCGTATTGATAATACTACTCCCTTCCTTCATGTGCTTCAATGCGTACCTATATTCATTACAAACATTCGTAAACTCACTTTGCGGTAGATAAATAAATAAAATTTCAACTCGAACAGGATCACATTTTCATAATCCTTACTTGACCAAGAAGAACTGCGAGAATATGTTGGTTCGAAACACTCTCTCGAGCCTAGCCTCATCGATCTCTTCAATCGAACCCTCGTGCTGCTCAGCCGCACAGTTGACGAGCACATCGATGCGTCCAAAGGCGTTGACAACTTCCTCGATGACCCTTTTGCAATTCTCTTCGAATCCTAAATCTGTAGCGATCATGATGGGTTCTTTAGCTTCTTTTGTCTTAGCCTCGTTAATCAAACGGAGAGTTTCTTCTGCGTCTTTGTCCTCTCGACCTTTCACGTAGGTGAAAACTACTGTGGCTCCTTCGAGGGCAAAGGAGTGACACACTGCTTTACCTATCCCTGAGTCTCCTCCTGTCACCAACGCCACTTTGCCCTACCAGTAGTTACAAATGAGATAAATATTGTAGGCATGTTTATGTATAAGATAATTGATAATATATAAGACAACTAATTTGTATTCTTCATAGCCTCAAATATGGAAACGTACAAGGAGTTGGTTGGAAGGTTTGTAGTTAGAGCTAGAGTATTGAGGAGTTGGATCCATGATATGTTGTACTCCTGGTTGTGTCTCCTGCTTCTGAGGTTGAAACCCACTCGCCATCTTTCTTTTTTTTCTTTCCTACTACACTCAAAAGTTTCCAAAGAAAGTGTTACAATTGAGTTTTGTGATCTCTGGTCACCAAGAAAATTTCATCCGACCGAGAGAAACAAATATAAGCTAGCTAAATTGTGAAACTTCTTTTGAATGATGTGCCACGTTGCATCTCTCATAAGATGACTTGGACAAGTCACTGCAACGACGCAGCCACGGAGGAGTCCACGTAGTGAACATTAGATGTTTTTATTAGGATAAGCATTATAGAGAGTCCTAATGTATACAAACATGCATGCCTCAGTATTTATCACTTATCACGTTTTCATGACACATACTATGTTAGAGTAACGTTCCATTTTTTGTCGCATGTCTAACAGAAAAAAAAAAACACATAAGTGAAATATGATGAGTTTCGCTGAAGATGTATATTATTATTTAAGGCCTTAAGGGTGAAACAAATTTAATGGCGTTGTTAATTATCTTTGTTCAAGGGGAATTAAAATCAAACTATTCATACACATTCGTATGATTTAACTCTATTTACTTTGTTTTGTAACATATTAAGAATAAACTACAAATCATTGTTGTTTTTTTTGGGAAAACAATTAAACTTAGCTCCCAAATAAAAATCTGAGGCATTTTTTCGTGTAAATAAATAAAGTAGCATAGAAAAATTATTATAGTGGGTGGGGTGGTCACAAGAAGAGATCACATGCAAAAGAAAGTGGAATACTTTTCACAGCTCACTAAATATTTTCTTTACATATTAGTTTATTTTTCACATACAATAGTTCTGTTGATATTTGAGTTTACACCTTAACAATAGAAATTGAATGGATAATTTATAAAAAAAATGAAAGAAAAACTTCATCCTTTTTCTTTCCATTGTTTTCTATTGACAAATATATCTCAACCCTGTTTTGGCTTATCCTTACTTTCTATGTATATAAGACTATTAGAGTCTCCTTTCTTCATGTGTCCTCTACACTTGTGCTCATGAATGGGATTTGAAGTTTCTTGCTAAGAGATTCAACTGCTCATCATCAACATTTCAGAGTCCATTGTTTCTTCTCACCATTCACGGGGAAAATATGAAGCTCCTTCTCAAGATTCTATCAAGAAATCTTCAAGTGTAGCGAGTGACTGTAATCGCTGACCAAGCGAAGCTATAGTTTTCTGACACTCTGCAAATTTTGAGGCAGCCACTGCTAATTCCTTCTCCTGTCATTGCCACATTGTCAAGGAAGGAGTTTTAAAACACAAGAAATGAACATACAAGTTCCAAGAATATTGTGCTAGACTACGGATTTGTGGAAATTTTCTAAGTTTGGAGTTCTGAAAATGTTCCACTATATGTCCATGGATTAGTAGATTGTAATATTCTATTTATATTAGAAGTGAATCTTACCTGCTTTTGCGTATAATCCTCATCAAAACCTTTCATATGGTTAGGCTCAAGCTCTCTTTCTTGATGAAGCTCAAGATCATGTTTTAGTATCGAGATCTCGTCTTGCAGTTCTTTGCATTTTGAAATGTGTTTTGCTGATAAAGCACGTTCCTTTTCTGTACTTTCTTCCAACGATTCAATTTTCAAGATCAAAGATTCTGCTTCTACTTCGACATCTTTAAGTCTTGATTCAACCGCTTCAGTTTTCGTGTTTGCAGCCTTTAAACCATCCTCAGCCGCTTCTTTTGCATCTTTTGTTAGACGCAGCAGCGTATGAAGCTCTGTTAACTTTTTCTCTGTTTCCTTTAACCGACTTTGCGATGTCTCAAGATCCTTCTTTGTCCCATTTAAACATATGGTCAGTTCCAGCTTTTCTGCTCTTGTAGTCTCTAGTTCTGAAAGACTCACTTGTGCTTGGTTTAGCTGTCTTTGAAGATCATGGATTTGCTTTCTTGATTCATCTAATGACAAATCTAGATCCTGGTTATCTGCTCTTGTAGTCTCTAGTTCTGATAGATTCACTTGTGCTTTGTTTAGCTGTCTTTGAAGATCCTGAATTTGCTTTCTTGAATCAGCCAACGACAACTCTAGATTCCGGTTTTCTCCTTCTAGTCTCTTCATCTCAGATGGCTTCTCTTCTGTCTCCTTTAATCGACTCTGTAATGCCTCGATTTGCTCTCTTGAATCATTCAAAGCCATCTCCAATTGCAGTTTCTCTACCTCTACCATCTCAACTTTCTCTTCAAGTTCAGAAATTCTGCGAAGGGAGGTTTCAAGTTCATGTTTTAGTTGGCTTGTTTGAGCATCAGCTCTTCCTAATCCTTTGCTACTCTCTGGATGTTTTCTTCCCGGTTCAGAACAAGGCTGAGCAGCGAGCTTTTCCATCTCGAGAAAATCATCCATCATACCGATGTTTACTGAAGAGGTCATTGATGTTTTCCCAGTGACCTTATTTGAGGGACTTTGCATCTCATTGTCACTAAAAGAAACTCTCTCAGAGTTGTTTGATTGGTTATCAATAGAAGATTTTACCTCATTGGATCGCCGAACCATAACTCTCAGTTTCCTGCATTCCGCTTCAAGTTTAGTCAACTTTTTTATTCCTTCCAACTGTTTTATACTGGCAGATTCAGCAGCTTGAGTGCTCAAGTCCCTCTCTATAGTTCTTATTTCAGCTTCCTCAGTTTTGGAAACTAGTTGAAGCTTCAAAGCAGAGTTCTCTTTCTCTAAAGCCTCAAGTTTCGGGTAAAGGTCTTCATGGACTGAAGAAGCAGCAACCTCTTCTTTACCCGTTCGAAGTCTGGCTTGGAGCTCCTCAATTCGGGTTTCGAGTTCAGACTTTTGAGTTTCCCATTCTTGGCATTTCTTGTCTACAGCTTCTTGAATCTTCTGATTTTGCTCTTCTCTTCCTTGCCAGAGTTGTCTCACACATTCCTTAAGTGCACTATCAAGATGACTATTTCGATCCTCAAGAGCCGAAATCTTGCTCTCAGAAGCATCAAGTTGTTGCTTCAAAGCCGCAGCTTCATTCTCTGCCTTTTCCCATCCTAGACCAAGCAAAATCGCCATTCGATTACCATAACTAAACTCCATTTATCAAGGGAGTGTAAGAAGAAGAACAACAACAATAACTAACCCGTGACAGCTTCCTCTGCAACTTTAGAATGCTGTTTCACAAGATCCTCCTTTAAACTCACTTTTAAAAGAGCTGCAGAGAGCCTCTCTGTTAAAACCTTGATATCCGCCGTTGCCTCTTCTTCTCTTGTCACCGGTTTAGTGATCAGTTCCGGTGATTGAGATCTCTGAGTCTCACACACACATTACACAAATCTAAATCATAACATTTCCAATGTTTCTGCATATGTGCACATTAAACAACAACTAATCTTCTCCTACATTCTAATATCAAAGTCAACCAAAGACCCACAAAAGTATGTCTCAATCACATGTTCTTAAAGAGCACCAAACATCAAACTAAGGCATTGGTACATAAAGTCAGAACTTTTACCTGATCGTCTGAGAATCTTTCAGAAAGAGAAGAGACAGAACCAGTACTCTCAGTCTCACCGGGACTCTTCTCCGATGACTTGCGCCGCCATAACCAACTCCTCCGGTCCATTTCCAAACCCACCAAACATTCAGACCAAACTCCACTACAAATATCTCAACCTCCAATTTACTCTCAACCTGAAAAAAATTAAATAAATAAACGACAAAAAACCTTTTTCAAAATCAACTTGATCTCACTTACAATTCACTCTCTGACAAAACCAACTAGAAAATTTCTTTGCCAAAGAAACAATCTTTTTCAGAAAATGAAGTGTTTGGTGATGATTGCTTGAGATGTAAAAGATGAACAAACTAAGAAACGTAACAAGGTACCTACCAAACAACAACAACAATACATACCTCAAATCTCACGCCAAGAGAAGAAGAAGATGAAGAAATAATAATTGAAGAAAGAAGAAGATGATTAGTGTGAATCTGGCTATCAAATTCAACGGTCATGTTCAGAAAAGAACAGATTATTTTTTTTTTTCTTTTTATAAAAGAGATTTGGAAAAAAATAAAAATTAAAAGTGGAAGTCTCGATGATTGAGACCCACATGATAGCTAAATGTGCAAAAGAAAAAAATGCCAAGTAGCTAAAATACTCTTTCTATTATTATTTTTTAAGAATTATCTTGTGTAGAAATTCGACATTACTATTAGATCCAAACACTGAAATACAACAAGAAAGATTTTTACAAGCCAAAAAAGGAATATTGAAAAAAATTTAGTTAAAAAAAGAAAAAAAAATATCGAAGAAGATGGTTCGAATATGTTAATATATTGTATTGACGTAATGTAGAAGAATATTTCGGAAAATTGTCAGAAAAGTCCAGTGAGGAGACAAGCCATCCGTACAAATCTTGCAATACCCTATTAGCATTCAAGATTCTGTGTCTTTTCATTTCTCCATTTTTATCTCATTTCTTCAAAATAATAAAATACCTTTAATTGGCTTTCGTTTTTGTGTGGCTCAAATTAGAACCAAATCAGATTTATTAGTATACTGTCTTCTACAAGTAAATTTATGGAAGTATATGAATGAATAGTTGTACAGTATCCAAAGGGGTACAAAATTGGATAAAACGTTTATGGGATCTACAGATTATCAGAAAGCATTACTCTTTTAGTTTATAAAGAACGAGGTCTAAACCTCTTGTGGATCATACGGTAACTGTGAACAGATAGAGCTTAAGGACAACTGCAAGACCCAGCTGCAAAAGAAAGATACTGGCGATAATCAGGATCGATCTCTCTCCAGCGGAATTGATATGGGCTTTGAGGTTTAAGGCCACAAATGTTGCTGACATGAACCCGGCTACACCTGCGATAACCCATCTGAAGATCTCCAATGGCACGACCGAGAGGCACTATAGAGTCAGAAATAGGTTAAATGTGTCAGGTCTCTCGTTATATCCAGATGTTCAAATATGAATCAGATTATTTAGAAGGGAGAAATTTGGTACCAATGCAGGGATAAAGACGAATAGGGAATAGCCATAGAGACAGAAGAGTTGGACTAAGCCTGATGGTGCAGAGAAGTATTTGAGAACGACGTATAGTGCAAGTGGAACAATTGTGACATAGCCATAGAACACTCCTGCAGACCAAGTCACCAGATTGATATCATAGTTCCATTCTTGTTTCTTCCATTTGTGTGCTACGTAGGTGACAAATGTTCCGATAGATGCTGCCACGAATATCAAGGTGGTGCATATCCAGAATGGACCATACCTGCAAAATACAATCAATTTTGTAGAAACTTGAGACACCAAATATAAAACCCTCTCTTAAGTTGTAAAAGACAAGAAAGACACAACTCTTACAAGTCAGGCTTATCGGCGGTCTTCTCATTAAATGTTCCGCGGAATGGGAAGAGAGATTCTTTGAGTCTATCCACAACATCCGACGTGTCGACATCAAAGAAAGGCTTGTAAGCACCAACAGTGAATTTATGGAGCCAGCCACCAGACTGAGGTTCATCTGTACTACCATTACCAGGCCCAGAAAACGAATCTGCAACGGGGTTCAAATTTTATACTATGAGCCATAAGACTTACCAAATTCGAAAGACTAACACACAAGAAACAGGAATTAAGATGTTTCCTCATCCTAAACTACTCAATCGACTAGATTTAACATTCCAAAATTAGAAGAGAAACTCAAGAGAATAATACCGTCAGCATCACGAGGAGGATTACTACCACCAGAGATCTTGCCCTGAGTAGCAGATGGAGGAAAGGTTTGAAGATTCGATTNTTTGAAAATTCGATTCTGCAAAAAAAAAAAAAAAAAAATGCATCACTCAGTCACAACTTAACATGAACATAACCATCTCAAAATCAAATTATATTTGCAATTATAAGACCTAAGATCCCCTTAATCTTCAATTCCCTAAACCCTTAACTTATTTAAATTTAACATTCTTATGAAATCCATAGCATATCCTTACAAATTGCACTGAAATTTTCCTTACTTCCTAATTCCAATTCAAATCGTTCTTCCCTAAACGCTCTATTATCAAATTCGTCTCAGAAACAGAAAAATTTCAGAGTTCAAACAATGTACCTGTGAATTTGACGGTGGTATGGCCTGGATCTGGAACAGACTACAATCGACGCAAACAAAACACATGGAAATTAGATCAGATCGGAAAAAATCGAGCACACACATAAGATACTCATGTAAACGATAGAGATCGAGAAAGTTGTGAACGTAAGAACTTACAGGTACAGATCCAGAGACTTTCTGGCTATCGATAGTCGTGTAATTCCCGCCGGACATCATCTTGTTCACCTCCTCCTTCTCCGATCTATCGTTTCGTTTCGTAGCTCTCTCTGAAGGATCGAATTTGGCTTTGAGTCTAATATTACTCCGGTCTAATGAGATTTGACGAGAACCAGATCGTAACCTTCTTTTTCATTTAGAAGCATCGTCCNATTTGACGAGAACCAGATCGTAACCTTCTTTTTCATTTAGAAGCATCGTCCCCCTTTTCATTTTTTTTTTTTTTTTTTTATTATTTTCTTTTGTCAAAATTAACAAATTATAAACTTGTTTTATTTTAACATTAATCACAATGATAATTAGTCTAATGAAGCTCAATAGTTTATACTCTATAACATCTTTATAATATAGAAGGGTTACTTTTCTGAACTAGCTACGAGAGGCTGCCACGTG
>OVAF01003014.1:0-13687 GCA_900406245.1 Odontarrhena argentea | reverse complement strand
ATATTGACAAGGAAGAAGACGAAGTAAAATTGTTCGTTTTATTAAAGGTTGAAATATTTTTTTTTTAACACTGAAAAAATCTATTAAGAAATTGGCCAAGCCCAATGTTTACAGGTGATAAACGAGGTAAACCCATTAGGGGCCTCACACCAAAGAAACAACCGAAAGTGAAAACAGAGGTTGAAAGACAAAAAACAGAGACCAAGCTCTGTGATTGGGAACAAGATCAAGGAGCATCAGAGAGTATTTGTTGTTGAAGCCAAGATGGACCACCACTTGATACATACGATTGATACCTATGGTCTTTTGTAACACTGGTAGCAATAGCTCTAGCCACCACATTAGCACAATCAGCCACTGAATTAAAGGAGCATCGAATAAAACCTTGTGTGGCTTGTGTAATGTCCAGCAGAACCTGAGCAAACCTGGGACAGAGGTGAGGAGTATGCAAGAATTTAACAACTTGCGAAGACGAGACCTCAAAAGTAACATCTGAGTATCGGAGGTCACGCAAGCCTTCCACAGCCCATTTGATCCCAAGTAACTCCGCTTCCAGGAAGGAATTAACAAAGGAGAAAGCCTGACGACTGTGGTGTTGGGGAATACCAAGATAGTCCCGAACCAACCAGGCTGTCCCACAAAGACGATTTGCTGAGACCCAAGAAGTACCAATATTGCATTTGAAAGTGGTGGATGATGGCGGTTTCCAGTTCTCAGACGAGGAAGCAGAGCTGTGGACTAAGGCATCGGAAGCAGGCGAGTTAGAATTAATCAACAGCCATTCCTCAGCTTCCTCTAATGCTCTTGTCAGGATAAAATCCGGAGTGAGACTCTGCTTTTCAAAGACTAAAGCATTTCTTGCTTTCCAAATCTGCCATAGGATCCATGGGATGGCTTGTCGGGTAGAAGTTGGAAGGCTTGGATCGTTATAGCATCGGAGAACATAGTGAATGTTCAGGAAAACAGAGGTAGGAGAGAAGCCAGCAGGCGGAAATGGTAAGCCTGCTTTTTGCCACACCTGATAAGCACCCGTGCAAGAGAACAAGACATGAGCGATAGATTCCGGGACTTGTTGACAGGCCGGGCATTGAATCCCCACCTGAATACAACGAGACTGAAGACGTTCTCGAACAGCAAGGGCACCAGACAAAGCTCGCCAAAGAAAGTGTTTAATTTTAGGCATCGTCCGTACTTTCCACAACTTTGACCACAGACCTCTTTCAATAGGAGTTAGCGGAGCATTCATAGGATCAAGAGAACCAGAGATTTGCTCTATCATCTTATAGCAACTCTGTGAGGTATAGGCACCATCTTTAGTGAGCCCCCAGACTTTAACATCTGAAGAATGAGGACTGATCCGCATTTTCAATATGATCTCCGCATCCTCGTGCACAAACAATCTACGCACTTCATTATGATTCCAGAAGCCATGTTGTATCAAGTCAGACACTAACATGGAATCAATACGATTAGCATCGGAGAGAGATCTTGGTGGTCGTGGGATATTATCCATTATCCAGTTTTCATACCAAACACTTGTAGAAGCACCATCACCCACGATTTTGATTAACCCCTGTTCTAAAGCCTCTCGGCCAAATAATATGCTACGCCAAGCATATGACGGTCTGTCTCCACAAGTGGCATGTAGAAAAGATCCATGTGGAAAATACTTACTTTTGAGGAGACGAGATAAAAGAGAAGTGGGTTCAGACCATACTCGCCAAGCTTGTTTACCCAAAAGTGATTGGTTGAAGAGTTCAATATCATGAAAGCCGAGTCCACCTTCCTCTTTTTTCTTACACATTTTACGCCAAGCAACCCAGGGAAGTCTACGTTTGTCTGGTGCATTGCTCCACCAAAATTCAGTCATCGCACTCTTGAGTTTGGTGCAGAGATCTTTCGAGAGCCGGAAACAGGACATCGCATACACCGGAAGAGCGAGAGCAATCGATTTGAGCAAAATTTCTTTACCGCCTTGTGATAAAGCTTTAGCGTACCACCCTTTCAAACGAGCCTGCAATTTCTCCTGGATGAATTTCAACAATTTCCTTTTGGAGCCACTGAAACATTCCGGTAAACCAAGGTAAATACCCTCGCCTCCTTCTTTATCAATCTCCAGAATGTGCTTAATGTCTACTTTTAATCCTGCCTCAACCTTACTACCAAAGATGATGGAAGATTTGGAAAAGTTAATCCTCTGACCCGAAGCATCACCATATAGCTTTAAACATTGTTTCACTTCTAAACATTCACCTAAGGACGCTTTGCACAACAACAGGCTATCATCAGCGAATAACAGATGATGAACAGATGGTCCAGCAGTAGCGAGACTAATTCCTGACAATCTGTGAGAAGCTTCAGCATGATTGAGAACATGTACGAGAGCTTCAGCGCATAAGATGAAGAGAAAAGGGGACAGAGGATCCCCTTGACGTAAGCCTCTTTCCGGTTTGATAAAACCATGAGCTTGTCCATTCATTAGGACTGTATAGGACACTGTTGACACACAGGAATTAATCCAAGCAATCCACAAAGCATCAAAACCCATCTTCTCCATAAGACGTGTGAGGAATGTCCATTCAACCCTATCATATGCTTTCGACATATCTGTTTTGATGGCCATAAAGTCACCAGATACCTTTGAGTCAGTACGAAGAGCATGTATCAACTCATGAGCAATGAGGATATTGTCAGAGATAAGTCGTCCAGACACAAAGGCGCCTTGAGTTTCAGAGATAAGGTTCGGCAAAATAGACTTAAGTCTCTGGCATAAGATTTTAGAAAGAATCTTGTAATGTACAGAACAGAGGCTAATTGGCCTCAACTCAGTCATGCGGCAAGGATTACTGACCTTTGGAAGCAAGCAAATTTGCGTGTGATTCCAATCTTCTGGCATTATCGCAGACCGAAAGAATTCTTGGATTGTACAAACCAGGCTTGGGCCAACAATGGGCCAGAATTTTTGATAAAAAGCCCCAGTTAGCCCATCAGCCCCTGGAGAACTATCACCCTTAATTGCAAACACTGCGGATTTGATTTCCTCTGCAGAAACCTCAGCTAATAATATAGCATTCATCTCAGGAGAAACTCGTGGTTCAAAACCTTCAAATAAGCGATCCATGTCTGCAACCGAAGAGTGTGTAAACAGGGATCTAAAATAATCAACCGCAATGTTTCCTTTGGAACCTTCAGAGTAATGCTCCCGTTCTGAGTCATCTTTAAGCATCAAAATCTTGTTACGGATTTTCCTTCCTTTGACCGAGTTATGGAAGAACCGAGTGTTCCGATCACCCTCTTTAAGCCAATTTTGTCTACTCTTTTGTTTCCAAAAACGCTCTTCTTCTTTATATTCCGTGGCAAGCTTAAGCTTTAAGTCACGAAGTTTACAAGCCAGAGGAAACTGTTTGTCCAATTCCAATTCTAACTCCTCTTTCAAACGCTGAATCTTATCTCTGGAATTGCTATGGAATGACCGCTTCCAACCAGCGAGCCCCTTCCTACAGCGTTTAATACGCTCTGAAATTGATCCCCCGATATCACCATCATCCCCACACCAACCTTTGCGTACCACCTCTTCTACACCGTCACGGTTGCTTAAGCGCGAATCAAAATAAAACCGCCCACGATTCTGGGAAGAAGAATCTGCTGAAAATCTCATTATGATCGGTCTATGATCAGAGCCCCAAAAATTAAGATACTCCATATGACTAGCCGGAAACAAAGTAAACCACTCGTTATTCCCAAAACTTCTGTCAAGACGACACTGTATCCATAATTTGTTCCTCCAGCCTTTCCAAGAGAAAGAGTTTCCAGAGAAAGGGAGCTCCTTGATCATACAGTTCATCTCCATATTCCGAAAGTCCCAAAAAGTAGAATCATCTCTTTCAGGACCCCCAAGCTTTTCAGAATTATTCATAAGCTCGTTAAAATCCCCCGCGAGAAGCCATGGCTCATTGCGGTTAGAGCTTAACTGAGCCAATTTATCCCAAACTTCAATCCTTTTATCTCTAACCGGATCTCCATACACACCAGTTAAAAAGAAAACCAGTGAGCCCAAGCGAACTTTTAAATCAATGATTCTTGAGTTCGCTGATATCACCTCCACCATGTAACTATTCTTCCAAAACACCGCCAAGCCACCACTAAGACCAAGTGGCTCTACAGTAACTGCATTATCATAACCAAGACTTTTTTGTAACCCGACCATGTAACTTTGCTGTTGTTTAGTTTCTGACAAAAATAAAAAATCCGGGAAGATCTCACGACGGATCTCCCGGAGACGAAGAACTGCCTCGGTGCTTCCAGCTCCTTGGCAGTTCCAGCTCAAAAAGCTCATTGGGATGGCAGCGGCTTCAAACCGGAAGCCACCGTAAGAGTTTTTGGGTTTTTTTGTGCAGTCATTTCCATACCACCTTCTGCTTTACGTTTGGGAGCAGGTTCTGAGGTAGTTTCAGTCTCGTTTTCTGTATTGGAAGCCTGTCCCGGCTTAATAGCAGGGCGCATGCGCCGCTTCCAAGCCGGAGGACGTTTGCGAGCCTTACCCGCAGTCCCAGTCATCCCGGTAGAGAGTGCTTTCGATTGAGAGCCCACTCTAAAAACCGTCGGAGACTGGTTCAAAGATTGCGAGCAAGCACTCTGAGCCGATGACTCTGTTTCCGAAATACCCACTTCATTCAGAATAGGAGCTGACACAGCATGTTGAAGCGGTTTATGTGCAACGTCAAGACGAGCAAGAATATCCGGAAACTCAAAAGTATGGCCCTTCCCTTTATCACGGTCGTGAGATATAAGTGGCCGAGGCACTGTGAATGCGGAACCATCAGTAATGGATTGTCTAACACGCTCAATGCGAGCCTGTTTCTCAGTGTCGTCGGAGTGGGACACATAAAGCATAGCGGCTTTTTGATCAGCCAGAGATAATTCAGGAAACAGAGGTGCAAATCCTGGAGGAACATCAGGGACAGATTCGCGGTGGTTGGAAGAACTCGGATTGTGAGAAGGAGAGAGCACCTGCGATGGTACGTCTGTATGGTTCAATCTGTTGGTTGCAGGGCGTCGGAGTAGAGGGCAGACACTCCTCTCATGAGTCAAGCGATGACAATGAAAACAGAGTTTCCGGATCTTCTCGTATTCATACTTAATCACCACAGGTCCGGACGGCAGATTAAGATTTTTGGAGCTGAAAGCAGGTTTCTCCATATGAAGGAGCACCCTAGCACGAACATACTCTGTAGTGTGAGAAACTTCAGGATTATATGCTATTTCCTTCACTGGTCCAACCTTTTTAGCCAGCTCGTACATGGTATCAGTAGTGAAATAATCATGAGGTATGTTCCAAATCCGGATCCAGACCTCAGTAGCAGTAAGGAAATCATCAGGAGGAGAAGCTGTCCACCGTTCCAGAAACATGGTCCAATTATAAAATGACCAAGGTCTATCATCAAGCACCAATTGAAGATCTGCTTCTTGTTGAAAGATAAATTGAAACTTGTCTTTCGAGAGGGCAATACCACGGCATCTACCGACCACACGCCAAATCCGTGGCATAGCTTCAATCATTTTTGCCATAGGTTGCTGGCTGGGATTCAAGAGTCGACCCAGAATGCTGCGCTCGTTTGAGTCAAAAACTCGAAATTTTGGATCGTCAGGAAGGGTGATTGGATCATCATCCTGAAGAGAAAGGGAACCAATCGCGAGTTGGAGCTTGTCCGCCATTGTTGGCTCGTATCCGGGAGAAGCAAAGAGCAAGCCACGCCGGTGAGGAAGTACAAGGAGGTGATTAACACACCGTTGATAGACAATCTTGCTAAAATTGATAGCAGAGTATCGAGTCATATCCAAAGAATTCCAAAATTATATTGATCAGAGCTGGCTAAGCAAAGAAGATAAGGAAAGAAAGAGATGATTGGAAGGAGAAAAGGAAAGAACCGAGAACAAGAAATTGTTTTTGCCAAAAATACCGTAGCAAATTGCCGGCAAGATCCAACTCAATCAACGAGGGAAAAGGAAAGTGGACAAAGAGCGAACCCTCTAAACGAACNAACCTTAACATGCTGGTTTACTGTTCAATGGTCAATTATGGAGGAAAAAAACAAGTCTAGGGTATAATACAGAGAGAAAAAAAGTTTGTGGCCGAAATTGTGGAGGCAAAAAGTTTAGGACATAACAGCTTTAGTGACTATAGTAGGGGGCAATATAGATACTCAATCCTATAATATAACTAGACTTTTTTTCTCCGCACCATGTGTGGGGGAATTAATATTATGTAATTATAGGCTTTATAGCTATGTCCGACTTATTCGTTAATCGTTGTCACTATATTATTCTTTAACCAAAAATAAGATTATAAGAGGACATATATTGACAAGGAAGAAGACGAAGTAAAATTGTTCGTTTTATTAAAGGTTGAAATATATAAAGTAAAATTTTATCTAATCAAGCGTAGTCTACTTTGATAATTATCGTTTAAGTATCTATCAATCCAAGATTACAATAAGCTTTTTGAAAACTTCGACAAAGTTTACCATGAACTAATCAAATATTGTCAAAACTTGTTAATAGTCATCATTGTCTTTGTAATCAAGCTGTTAAAATCGATTTATAAATGAAGGCACCTTAAACTTTTGAATTCAACATAACCATTTTATTGGATTCATATATCGTTTGAATTTTTAAAACAACATCATGTTTAATTTTAAAAAATAAGGGAAAATGAAAAATATGGGTAAGATTTTCCCCTTCTTTTGGCAACTAGGTTTTTTAAAAATCAGTTTGTGTACCCAGGCTTCTTTTTTTAATGTTAATCTAGCTTTGCCCTTCCTAAATACATTAGAGATAAATTAAACTTAAAATCTTAATTTTTAACCTAAAACAGCCTAGCGTTTGAATTTTTAAAACAACATCATGTTTTACATTAAAAAAAGTAAACATAGGATAATTTTATGATGAATTCTATTCGAGATAGAAAGTGAATTCTAACCAAGATAAAATGACGTATGATATGATAGAATACGAATTCTGAATTGGGTAGAACGACAAAATAAGATAGAAAATGAATTCAAGACACGGTAGAACGACTAGGTAAGATAGAATATGAATTTTAGAACATGTATAATATCAAGACAGAACACGAGTTCTATATAAGGATAAGTTAGAAGATGAATTCTATACAGATTCAAAACTTCTTTATATAGAATACAAGTTATAGACTATGTAAAAACTGACTTTCCCTTATTTCTCAATATCGCATAAAACTCATAACTCAAAGAGTTTTGATTTCTTAACATTTCTTCACATGAATCTTTATGTAAAGTTTATAAAAAAAAAATGTAAACATGTTTGATTTGGTAGATTTCGTGATTCCCTCTGATGAGAGTAATATGGTATGGATATCTAACCTATGAATATAAAAGTGAAATGAAGATGAAGCAGAAGGACGAAAGATACATGTGCAATATTTTAGAAGCGATTACAAGTAGAAAGTTCTCAATTGAATAACAATCATGGTCAACAAAAGAATAATAATCATGTCTCAATTCTGTATTTTATTAAAATATATGTATTTTACTTTACTGTTCATATATTATTGTCTATGTAAAACTAAAATACAGAGTATATCTGTATAAAATGTAATCATAAAATAATCTACAAGATAAGAATATCAAGGTGAGGATACGCGACCAAGACTTTAAAGATTCGACAATTTTCAGCCCAAGATAATATGGTAAAACATGAAAATTACCGATTAAGAATTACCATGGTAAAACAAAAATTATCCAAGGTAAAAGCACAAGAAGACATGAGTGTTTTCACAATGATTCAAGGAGAAGACCATCAAGTCTTTCAATGTCTCCCAACAAGTCCATCAATGTCTCCCACTCCACAAGTGGACAACTCTACACCAACAATAATGCTAATGGGAATCTCTACACCAACAATAATGCAAGTGGAGAACTCCACATTCTACCATTCACTCTCCTATAAATACCCACTTTGGGATTCATCACAAGACACAACACAAGCTTTCTTCAAAGACCTTTCTCACTCTAAAATCTCTCTTAAAATCTTTCTTACAACTTTCAAAAGTTCTAAGTTTGTAATCTTTTAAATCTTCTTTTTAATCTTGTACTCATATTTTCAAATCAATAAAATCACCAAGTTTTAATCATTTCTATATTTACATATTTTCAATATTTACCGAGAGAATTACAATTTTATATTTTCTGGTTAAACCAAGATTGGATTGACTGTGATATTTTCAAAAACTTTGATATTTATTATTACGAATTTTATAGCTGAACTTGGTACATATCTCTATATAGATTTGATGAAATCTAAAAATAAAATTTGGTTATTTATATAGATGTTTCATTTTGTTACATAGGCTAATATTATGGTTACATAATCCACTTTATAGGATATTCGTATGATATACTTTATTATTGTTTTAGATATAAGATTGTTTTGTCAAAATTTAACTGTTCGATTCGAGACAGTTCTACGGAATGAAAGTAAAAAAAAAAAAGATAGTGCACCGATCAATCAATTTCCATTATAATAGTTTTGAACTTAAATTACAATGAATTAATCTAGAAAATCTACGAAGGTGACGCTAATCTCGGTCCAGGTCACGAGAATCCGGTCTCCTTTCTGTTACTCTTTCTCCCTTTATATAAGGAATACTTCATCTTTATGTTCCATCCCACCGTAATAAGAGTTTATTATTATATATTATCTTTGGAGTATATCCATTCCAATTATATCAAAATAATCAAAGTATGATATTTTCTTCAAATCTCGGGAATCATTATCACATGTATATTTATTGGATAATATCTATGAAATTATAATCTCATCATAATATGTCCGTGATAATATTTCACATTCTTAGATTTTATAATTATAGTATCCCGGAAATTCTGGCTTAACAAACGTGAGCAGTAATTCATCTTTTAAATTACACCAGTGGCAACCCACAATTTACAAATGCTACTACATATATTATTCTATTTTCACAGTATGGTTAATGGTACGCGTACACCAAATCTGTCATTCTTTTTCATGAAACTAAGACAACAAAATTTAGAGTGTGCATTGAAATTACTCTCAGGGCTGATTGAGGAAACAATGACCATCTTCGCCACTGCTTTACTCCCCCTCACCCTCACCCTCATTCATGTGACATAACCTAGCCCGGCCAGGATTAAGCAGAGATTCTGACATTCTCCAACCCTAACAAAATAACAACTCCCTTACATCACTAAGTAATAGTTTGTAATTATAAAACAATAAATGCATATATCTTCTACCAAGTTACCTGTTCCGCGGCCCTGCTTTTGAAGGTACCATATGAGGTCGAAACCATTTCACACGACCCAGCAATCAGAGACTTGAGCTCATATTCCATAGATGAAAGAGCAAGCTCTGACTGCCCAACCATTTTCGGGGTACCATCTTTTGATTGATTCATGAAATGAAGCAGCGCATGTGCCTGTCAATATCATCATGAAACTGAATGAGATCAGTGCTAGGCCTTAATTAGTTCATCTCAATACAGTAGAGATATTAACAGTTGAAAAATCATCCCACATGAAATGCTGCCTTCAGAATGTCATCTGAGTTAGCCTGATGCTTGAGCAGTGCATAGACTTTACCCTTGGTTGGGCTGTATGTCACCATGTATCTTTCTTTCTGCCACATAGAGAGAATAGAGTCAAATGCAAAGATAGAAGTCAAAGCTTGATATCTTGGCACAGAAAAATGGCATACATCAAAAAAAGGCTTTACTGCCAGATATGTGATGGGGTCTTGGAATGCATCCTTAAATCTGGCTCCTGACACACAGGGTGATAATCCATTTCTGTAAGGTTAAATAATAATATAAAAAAAGATATAGCTTCTACGAAATGCTATTTAACACATACCAAGTATTACCGGCCGATCCTCCACCCACGGAAAAGTGAATATCTTTTCTTGGATGTTACCTTCCTGCAGCGAAGGAACCCGGCCTGCAGAGATAGTTGGAAAGTTCAAAATGTTAGATTTGAATGTGACTAACATAAAAAGGTCGGCCAGAAAGAGATTAGGAGAACTCTAATGTGCATGCTAAAAAAGCATCATAGTTTACCAGTCTTGAGAAAGGACTCCACTGCTACTGTAAATCTCGCACGGTTTAGTGTATGCAATACCACAGATCTAACCTGAAAGGAAGCAAGCCAGATTTATGAAAAGAAAAACCCCAGAAAACGCAAAGTGTAATAAAATAGTTATGCTTGAAACAAAGCTTGTTCTACCTCTTGGTACGAGCTCATGAGATAGCCACATGAAAGAAGGCCAAAGGTTGTGACCAACGAAGGATTTCTTTTGGATATCATGATACTAAAACCAGTTCCCATCTACGCATAGTAAATAATCATAACAAAAGAGACAATTTTAGAACTCAGAAAGATGAATAATCTCGCTCTGAAACACATGGTACGGTCAGCACTTGATATCATTATACAAAAAAATGCAAAATTAATCCCAGTGGACAGAGCACACGAACAGAACAGCTAAGAAACAATGGAAAAGTAGAGGTAGAAAAGGTCATACCAGATCTGCAATATTACCAACACATTCCCCCTTAGCAGTGACATCTCCTATGTTTTCCCCTTTAGCAAAGGCTTTATAGATGGGTGTACGGGTAGACGTTGACGTTACAGCTGCCACATTCTGCAATCAATAAAAACATTTCAAAGCTCACAGAAATGATGAGAGTTGAAGTATGACGAGAATACCTTAACAACATTAGCAGCACAAGCAAGTGGAAGAAAAAGGTGTGGAACTGCAGCAGTAGCCAACTCTACCCCAGCACCGAGCTCCATCAAAAGATCCCCAGCAAAACGTAACTGTTTCAAATCATAATCGAATTTCTTTCCCTGCCGGGCAAAAAGCATTTTCCCAACTCGACCAGCACCGTCCTTGAGAATCCAATTAATGGCAACAGCAGCAGAGGCAGAGCTGTTTCTAGAGGCTCCAACAGAATTGAGAAGAGTTTGAGTGGTGAAAACACCCATGGCTCCACCAAAGAAATGTTTCAAAGCTCTCCACGTCATGTAGGGGACATATGACTCATTGACACTGCCGGGAAATCCTTCAGGTACAACGTAAGATCTGAGGAACGAACCCATTTCCTGAAATGGACACATTCCATGAATCTAATTCAGGTTCCAGAACAAGGTAAAGCATAGGATGGAACCTGGCGTACATGGAGAGGAGTCTGAGGAGACTCCAAGCTGATGGCACGGACGGAATTCCTCTTGAATCTCCCAGAAGCATCGCTCTCGGCCACATACTTCCATCGACGGCCGTCGATTTCCTCGCAGCAGATCAAGCTGAGAGTGGAATGAAGAAAGTGAGACTGAGGGAGATCATCGGGAGGGGAGGCGAGAGAGGCGCTGATGCGGAGGGTCTCGCGGGAAAGGACGCGCGCCGAGTCGGTGAGACTGGGATCACCCGAAGAATGTTTCAGCTTCATGGTCTCCGGCGGAGGATACGAGGACAAACCCAAACCACTTCTCCACTCTCTTAACTCTATTTCACCTCCAATTTTTTTAGGGAAAAACCTCAAAAATACACGAACTTATATTCTTCTAATAAAAAAAATACACAAACTTTTAGCCTTGGTCATGTTTTAAAATATTTAATTTTGGGGTTTTTTCAAATTCTAAAAATAAATTGATTTGAGGAAGAAGAATAAGAATAATCTGGCAACGGAGGCTATAGTTCGTATATTAATCTAAACAATTTAATAAGTTCATGTATTAATCGGTCTAAATTAATGAGTTCATGTATTAATATGACAAAGTTAAAAGTTCTTATATTGTTTCGGCAAACGAAAATAAGTTCGTGTATTTTTCAATTTTTTCCCCAATTTTTTATATTATTGTTTATTACTTCGTATAATAATACACTTGGCTTCATACCAAAACTCCGTTGTTCTTGTTTTTTGTTTTTTGTTTTTTGGAATTTAACAAATGGTGGAAGCACCTTGGCTTGATCAAAGGTTTAATTTGTCTTTCACACATTGGAGTTTGAGTAAGGCTGGGCAAAAAAATCCCGAATCCGAAGAACCGAACCGGTATCGATTTGACAAATTGGTTCTGGTTCGGGTTCGGTACCTAGTAAATAATCAAATAGGATTTCAATCGTCGTTACCGGAAATCTGAAACCAATTTCAACCCGAACTGGAGAACCGAATGAGTACCTGAAATACTTGAAACATAATTTAATTTCGAGATATATAGGTTTAGATCGGTTATATATTTGATTAGTTTGAATAAATTTTACAATTTTATCTTTGATTTTCTTGATTAATTCGTTTATTTCAGGATTTCTTGTATACTCAAGTAAATTTAAATAATTTGGTAATATTTATTTGAATATTTAGAGTTAGTTTTATTATTTCTTAAGTTAGTACATGTACTTTTGAGTATTTTATGATACTTTTGGGTATTTTTGGATGAAAAAGTAATGGATTTGAACCAAAACCAAACCCGAACCAAAATTTTAAAATACCCGAATGGGACTTCAATCGTTGGTATCGAAAACGCGAAACCCGAAAGAACCGAACCGAATGCAATCGAACATTTGAATGCCCACCCCTAATTTTAATGTACACTCTAAATAGTAAAATTTATTCCATATCTATATAGAAAAATTACCGAAATCTTTAGTATTGTGCAAGGAAAGCCGTTCACGTGTGAGAGGATAAAAACGGGAATCGAGAATAATCAGTTAGAGTTTTCCGTTTTTGAATAGTTTCTCTAATAGTTCATAATTTTTTGCATTTTTAAAATATTTAATTTTGGGTTTTTTAAAATTCTAAAAATAAATTGATTTGAGGAAGAAGAATAAGAGTAATCTGACAACGGTGGCTAAAGTTCGTGTATTAATCTGAACAATTTAACAAGTTCGTGTATTAATCTGTCCAAATTAATGAGTTCGTGTATTAACATGACCAAGGCTAAAAGTTCTTATATTGTTTCAGCAAACGAAAATAAGTTCGTGTATTTTCCAATTTTTTTCCCAATTTTTTATATTATTGTTTATTACTTCGTATAATAATACACTTGGCTTCATACCAAAACTCCGTTGTTCTTGTTTTTGGTTTTTTGTTTTTTGGAATTTAACAAATGGTGGAAGCACCTTGGCTTGATCAAAGGTTTAATTTGTCTTTCACACATTGGAGTTTGAGTAAGGCTGGGCAAAAAAATCCCGAATCCGAAGAACCAAACCGGTATCGATTTGACAAATTGGTTCTGGTTCGGGTTTGGTACCTAGTAAATAATCAAATAGGATTTCAATCGTCGTTACCGGAAATCTGAAACCAATTTCAACCCGAACTGGAGAACCGAATGAGTACCCGAAATACTTGAAACATAATTTAATTTCGAGATATATAGGTTTAGATCGGTTATATATTTGATCGGTTTGAATAAATTTTACAATTTTATCTTTGATTTTCTTGATTAATTCGTTTATTTCGGGATTTCTTGTATACTCAAGTAAATTTAAATAATTTGGTAATATTTATTTGAATATTTAGAGTTAGTTTTATCCTTTATATATTAATTGAGGAACTCATGAGAGCCTAAAATTCCAATGTGTCACAAGGAGAGTGACTTAGGGCCCACATTAATTAAGTAGA
>OVAF01003013.1:0-13688 GCA_900406245.1 Odontarrhena argentea | reverse complement strand
TCTTTCTCCGATTCCGCCACCGTCGCAGTCACTGTATCGGCCTCCTTCTCTGAAATCACCTCCTTCTCCGGCGATGTGGCAATGTGGGACTCCACCTCCTTCTCCGTATCCACCGTCTTCTCTGCCGCCGCCTTATCAGACACCGTCTTCTCGGAATCCGTCTGCTTCGCCTCACAGGGAACCGAACCAGTCCTCTGCTCCTCGAAAACCACCGGTGGGCTCTTCTTTTTCCCCATTTTCCCGAGTAGTTGTACTAGTTGCTCAACAACAAACCGTTATCCAACGAGGGAGATGAAAAATCTCTTTCGATTTCAAAATGGGTTCGAATTAGGGTTCGGACTAAAACTGATTTGGGGATTTTATAAAACCAAACCGGTGTCATATGTTGATTGAACGGTTACAGTTGGTTTAATTGAATGGTTTCGGTTAAAGTCTCGCGGGTCGGGTTTACGGGTCGGGTGAGTGGATAGGGGTGGTTGGATCTCGTAAATATACACCAACTTCTCTCTAAAATCGTAATTACCCACCGTTTCGTATTTATAAAAAAAAGAAAAAACAAATGAATTAAACAGAGAGCATTTTGGCACTTTTAGTTTGAGCTGAGAGCATTCTAGCCAAAACTTCGATTTTAGAGCAGCATTACTGGAGTACCGGTGTCTTAACTCTCTTTTTGCCAAAAAAGAAAAGAAAAAAGAAATATTTGAGACACTGGCCATGTTTGTTTCCAAGATTGGATGCTCAAGCATCGAAGTTTGGATGATGTTTGTTTAAGCTAATTTTGGAACTCAATCTAGATTGAATAGTTGGATTGAATATGAACTCAATCCGGATTGAATTGCTTAGTTTGGATTGAATTAAATCTAGAGTTTGGATGGAACAATTCCATCCAAAACACAAAAATTTAAATTATCTTTTAATGAAATAAAATTTAAAACTATTAAAATATTTAATTACTACAATAACACATCAACATTTTTTTCTGCAAAAAAAATATAAAACAAGAAAATGAATTTTTCCGAGAAATTACGGAATCAAGTTTTTTCGTAAAACTGAGTTTTTCCACAAAAAACACAGATTTTTTTTTTTTNATTTTTTTTTTTTTTTTTTTTTTTGCAGAAACACGAAAATGAGTTTTTAATAAAACCGAGTTTTTCAATAAAACCGAGTTTTTCTGCAAAAAAAGTTTTCCCGCCAAAATTTCGTTTTCCACAAAAAATCGCAAAATTCCAGTTTTCCCGCCAAAAACCGCAAAAATTCGTTTTCCCGCCAAAACCGCAAAATTCCGTTTTTCCGCCAAAACCGCAAAATTCCGTTTTTCCGCCAAAACCGCAAAATTCCGTTTTCCTGGCAATACCGCAAAATCCTGTTTTCCCGCCAAAACTGCAAAATCCTGTTTTCCCGCCAAAACCGCAATATTCTGTTTTCCCGCCAAAACCGCAAAATTCTGTTTTCCTACCAAAACCGCAAAAACAATTTTTTTCCAACCAAACTGTAAAATCTCGTTTTTCTGCCAAAACCGTAAAATTCTATTTTCATACCAAAATTGCAGAATTCATTTTTTTTTTTGCAAAAACTTAAAATACAATACCGAATTTCTTTCCAATAACGTAAAAAAATAAATAATATTTTGTGTATAATAATTATTTTGTTGTCAAACCAAAAAAAAACTATATAATTATTTGTTGTAAAAATTAATTTAAAATATAAAATAGTTATTAATATAATCATATATACCTCTTAGTTTTTAAAAAAATTTAATTCAAATACTAAAATCAAACTCACAAACAAACAACATTCTATCCAAATAGAGCATCTGGATTGAATGACAAGATTGAGAAACAAACATCATCCGGATTTTAATCCAAATCCTCTATCCAATTTATCCATCCGGATTGAGATTCCAAACGGAGAAACAAACGGGACCTAGGGTCCGGAACCGTATCCTATATAGGGTCTGGAAGCACTCCTTAAGACATGCAACGTGTCAGATATTGAGTGGACCGCGGAAAAGTATAAACACAATCTTTTTTATTTTCTTCTCATTTTTTTTTGTTCTCTTTTATTTTTCTCTTCCCCTCTTTGCGAATCGTCGGAGAAATCTATTTTCGATATTGTTGATGATTGTCTACCAAACTGGTCGGTACTATATTCAGATGGAGAAGCCTATTTTGAGCATCGTGAGGAGGCTCGTGATTTGTAGTCTACTACGGAGAAGATGGAGATCACAGACATAACGATGAAGGCGAGGAAGAGGATTGGTCGAAACCTAGTGGACCTGAATCGACGGATGAATTCGATGATTGTGGATCGATAAGGTAATGAACATACCCTTCGACATTGCTCTTCTTTCCGATTTCAGAATCATAGAAAGATAGAACTTTGGCATTGTTATTCTTTTTCTTATGGTTTTATGCCAAATTTGGATGTGTAGATGAAAATTGGAAAAGCTCTGCTATTTTCTAGAACCTATAACGTTTGATGTCATTTAGAGAACAATTGGAATTAGTTAGACAATCTAATTGAGATTTGGTGTCTTTGCAATTGATTTTAGTGTCTCTATGATTCTTCCTACTTTGATTTTGTTTGTCTTATTGTTCAACGAATTAGCTAAAGAAGAATATTTATACTTACAATTATCCTTTACTTCTTGTCCACAAGTTTCATGTTTCTCTTGATTACAGTGGTTTCTATGATTATCCAATACCGTGGACAATCACGCATTTGACGGTTTAGCACAGTGGAAACAACAAGGTGAAGCTTCAATGTATTGGCGACACTAATTTGGCAAAGACAGTGATAGCTTTAGATGAGTTCAAGTATGGATTCTCATCAAACGGTTTCAAACAAATGGTGGGGGAGCTTCTTTGGAGAAAAATTAACAATATCAGAGGTGAAGCAGCATGGTAAGCAGCACAAGAGTTTTCACCTGAAGATCCGCAACACCGACGTCATCAACCACCTCCAGTTTAACCTCCCCTGCCTCATGGAACAGTTCTTTGTTTGGTCGATGTGGCATGGCAGAGTTCATTGGGACAAAGTGGTTTGGGATGGGTTTTTTAAGACCACGATGGTGTTACAACAACGATGTTGATTGATTTGATCTCTTTTTGGGGTAAGCTTCACTAGTGCAAGTAGAAGACCAATTTAGGAAACTATAAACTTATTTGGTCTCTGAAAAATCTATGGTAGCTGAATTCAGTTATGTTTAGTTCATCTTAGTTGTTACAAGAACTTTTTGCTATGTCAGTGTTCATCTTAGTGTTTTCAAAAACTACATTAAGTTTAAAGGAAAATATGTGGTGATGATGAAGTTGAGAATTGGTGTTCTCATGGGATAAGGCATGTTTATGAGATTATTTAGCTTTGCTTGTTCTTCATGTATTGATATGTGTTTAGAAACCAGAACGTGTTATGAGGTTAGTTTTCTCTATTTGACATCAAATTTTAAGACACCACATTAAAAGATCACGAGTGGAGGAGAGAAGTTGATAAAGATCTAATGGGAGTTCTTTAGATTAAATTAATATTAACTTTAATATTATTTTATACTTAAGATACTCTAATAGGGTTCACCAGTAATGATGGTCTTATGAATGTTTTTAAATTAAAGGGGCTTTATTTGATTTTTTTTTTATTAAAGGGGTTTATTTGGGCTTTATTTATGGAGCTATGGTTAGTTTAAAGATGAAAATGATCCAACCAAGCATGTAACCATTATCTTAAAAAAACTAGTAACCAAATTTTTTGGAATCTCCAGACATAAGGTCTATGAAAATCTAAGAAAAATCTATTTAGAGCTACAACTTTGATTGATGTGTAAATAAGAGGCTTTAAACCACTACTGTTGATTGATCTTGGAGTGCCCGAGATACTAGGGTTGCAGTAGGTGAGCTATCAGATGGCATAAAGAGAAACAATTTTTAAACGCCCAATAAGATCTGTGGATTGAAAAGAGTAGCATATGGTTAAATGAAAGAAAACGATGGAGATGCAAAGAAAATAGACGTTTTACTGATATTGCGAAAGACATACCTGTATAGTTGTCAGAGATGTTGTAGCTTTCACTCTCATTATGATTGTGGAGTGCTTCAAATTTTACCTGGCATTGGCCCAAATAATGAACAAAATCATTCCACAACGCTTCTAGGTGCTTCTCCATAAGAACCACAAGGCAATCAGATGCTCGCTCTTGTACTTTATCATATCGATTATGAAATAATCATATCATCCCATTGAATACAAGTGGCACATATGCCTCATGTATCTTGCAAGCCAAGACATCCATTTGTATTCTAGCAATCAAACTGACCAACTCAGTTTCAGTCGATACTATAAGATGGGACTTTTCAATTGTGTGCAACAACTGAAGAACCGGATAATATTTTAACAGAAACTACTGTTATTAAAAAATTCAGGTATGGAGGGTAAGGCTTTTGGAACAGAGAAGTAAAAATATTAACTGACATTTATTTTAGGCAAAGACTTTTGAATCACTTCAGTTTTCAGCTTCTTCCTTAGAGGATGGTCTTCAAAAGAAAGGTTACGGTGGAAAGTCTCAAAATGGCACAAAATCCTTAAAGTCGTTAGACAGACATCTTTGTTTGAAATGTAAATTTTCAGAAAATATGTCAAACGCATCTTGAGCATTATTTGCTTCAAGTAATGGACATGCCTTAGCGCTATCACTGTTACCTACTAGAGGCCTACAGTTAAGAAAACGAATCAGTGCCCATCAAACATGGAGAAATAACTTAATAACCATCAAAATATACAAAAACTCACCTACATACAAAATCTAAATAATCGGCCACAGTAGACAGCACTTGTACGCATGACTTGTAATATTTAGCAAGAGACAAAGCTTCCCCTAGATCACTGTGGATAAATCTTCCAGTAGAATGGAGTTTGTGACATGACCTTAAAGCAGCACCAAGTAAGCTCTGCCACATCAATTCTGGAGCACTAAAAGTGTTTACTGGAAAAGAATGTATCACATAACAAAAGTTATGATAACCTCTTAGAAATGATATCAAGATCAAGAACAGCAGTCCAATGAAGAGGAATTAAAGGCAAAAACTTACCAACTGAGGCTGCCAAATGTTGTTTGAAAGTATTCTTAATGCAAATCAGTAATTAGGAATCCACTTTTATATTAGGAAAACAGTTAACAGCTCCCCAAACAGCAGCCAACTCGGCCTCCTCGATTTCTGCTAATCCAGTATTCTTTATCTTGGGTGAATCTTCTTAATATTCTCTTCCATGAACTCATGAATTCTATCGTATTTTCTCTCGGATGATTCGTCAATAATGTTCACCCCGTCGTGCCTTGTCTGTTGCCTCTCACACAATGATAGTAATAGAGGAATAATCTCCTCTGAAGACACCAAAATCATATTGTCAATCGTACTGCAAACACATAATTTAGTCACCAAACAATAAGATAGACAGATCTCATAGAGTGATAAAATATTTATTTTTGACACGAGTCTTACCTAGGAGTGGGCATTCGGTTATCCTTTCGGGTTCGGTAATTCGGATATCGGATTTTCGGATTTATGAATATACTACCCATTCGGGTTTTCTAAAAATTCGGGTCGGGTTCGGGTTTTGGTTAAAAACCAAAATTTCCAGAATTTCTTTGGGTTTGGTATTACTCGGTAAAAAAAAAAACCCAAAAATTTAGAAACAAAACCCGAAAAAATCTGGAAAACCAAAGAATATCGAGAAAAAACCAAAGAAAAACCAAAGAAAAACCAAAAATCCTAAATAAATCAAATACACAAAAAAACGCAATAGATGTTTTTGTTAACATTTCAAATTCAATGCAATAACCATACATATACTTGCAACATAAATTCATTTACATATTTAATAAAAAATGGTACAAATACCGGATATAGGCATAATAATCGAACTGAAAAAAAAAAAAAATTTTAAAGTTGTTTAAACAATATGAAAATATCCGATGTTAAATCTAAATTTTTAAAGGTTAACTTATATTCCGGGTACTTTGGATATCCATTCAGTTTTCGGTTCGGTTCGGTACGGGTTCGGGTTCGGTTTTTTGGATTAAGAAGTTTAGAACCCATTCGGATAATTTTAAAACTCGGGTTCGGATTCTGTTCGGGTAAATTCGGGTCGGGTTCGGATTTTTTTTCGGATTCGGTTTTTTTGCCTATGCCTAGTCTTACCTTAATATATTACTTGTAAAGGCTTTAACTATTAATTTATCCTTCTCGAGCAACCCCCACAAAAAAGCCAGCAAACTGCAAAAACGATGAATGATCAATAATAAGAAAAGATTAACACTGAAAGTATAACCAAGGATGCAAATCACCTTGAACTCTTTAAGGAAAAAATGGGGCCCATTGCAACGCTATAGATTCCATTTCACTAAAAGCATTGGGATTGTCGATGGTGCATAACATCAATCCCAGAACTTTCTCAAGAACATCAGACATGCTATCATTTTCTACGATTGTCTCAGAGGAATCCATTAAAGTTGACACAATATGGCTCAACAGTCCAAGCAAAGATGAGTGATCTATTACAAGTCACAACACACTTAGATTGACAATACAATCATGAATTACTTAACAACTAACCATAAACTTTGAAACCTTTCTAAACCCTTACAGCTGAAGTAAGCACAGTCAATTAACAGTCATCTTAAATGAGCTGGTTTTTGTTCGAGATTGATTCTTTTGTTTCTTTATACAAGCACTCCCACATAACACTTAGTTCCTCGATCACCTTTAAAGTCCTCACATACTCTCTGCAAAGTTGAACTCATAGCTTCTACAATACTATTAGAACAGACAATAAGATGAACCATGATCAGAAGGAAGGAACCATGGATGTAAAACAACTTTAAGATTGTACAATACCAACTTCACATTTGCTAAACTTAATTCCTAAATTGCCACCTTAACATATATTTTTAATTAGAAAGAGGAATTGCCTAGAAAATTATCACAAAAAGGCCACCGGATCATCTTTGCCCACTTTAAACTTTTCACGCACCTTACGCATCACCTCATGGTAGCTTTCTGCTTCTGCAATGACGACACTCCATTCTAGTCCACCAAGCAGCTCCCTAAAGAACTAGTCACCCTTCAATGTTCTCTCCCATGAACCAATGATTAGACGAACTGTGAAACTCATTAGTAACACCTGCATTAAAGCCCTGATTTATCAGTTTCGCAGCATTTATGTGGACACGACAAAGAAAATTTGTTACAATCATTTACAATAAATTCTGGAAATTCCGCAACAATCCACATTTATTGTGTACAATAAACTCTGTAACAATTCATCCATACGAAATCGTGGTCTACCTTTCTACTTAGCTTTATGATGCTCCTCTTGAATGTCTAACAATGGTGTTTTCTGAAACATGGTTGTTATAAAGAAGCCTTCACCCTCGTTTAAATTCGCGGACCATCGTATTATCCTCTGTGTTCTTCGCTTCACCACCCTCATTAACAGCTCTGTGTTTGTGTCAGTGTAATTAACCCAATAAACGTAGTTACACACGAGGTAAGAGAGTTTACCAAACCTATTACTGTACCTATACACGTCTCTTTCACTATCGCCGAACAAGCAAAAACATCAAAGATGGAGGCAATAAGGTCTTTTTGCTACTGTTGGGTCTATATGACCTAATTGATTTTGTTGTTGGTTCATATACCTAAATAATAACCCAAATGTGAATATTGGACACGTTAACTCAAACCCTAAAATCGATTTTAAATAATCTCGAAACCATACACCATTTGAAGCCAATCACACTGTATATTTTACAAAACCCACAAATCGATTTTAAATAACCTCGAAACCATAAACATTTGAAACACATCACGGTGTATATAAAATCGTTATGGGGGGTTTTGTAAAATTAGATTTCGTATCTTTGAGTAGTGTATATAATGAATTATGTTCGTAAAACAATTATTAAGTCCTCTAGCCCAATGGCAAGTGACTCTCTTATTGACTATCGCGACCCAGGTTTGATATGTGGTGAACGACGTCGTTTTCGGGCTACAAATTAAAGCTTTATACGATCCAAAAAGTTCATGTTTTGTTTGGCAAGCTTGGCAAAGTTTAAGTTTTTTTCTTAGCAAGGTTGGCAAAGTTCAGGCTTTTTTTGGGCCGAATTCTTATAGCCCAAAACGACACCGTTAGTGACTTACGACTACAGTATTAAACGGTTTTTAAACGGATGTTAACTTTTTAACAAAATATTTGAACGGAGATCTATTTTGGTAAGTCAATGCAAAGTTTGGATTTTACAAAAAAATATCAATGCAAAGTTCAAGTATTTTTCGGCCATATTGTAGTTCATGTATTTTTTGGAAAGTTTGGCAGAGGTCATGCTTTCTTTGGTCGAATTCCCAATTATAATTTATGCTGCACAGGTGGCATTGACCTAGAGTTACTGTTANTTTTTGAAAAAAAAAAAAAAAAAAAAAGGGTATTGACCTAGTGGCAAATGGTAAGTCCACAGAAAGCTAGGCATGTAACACTAATCTATTCGGAATCGAGTCCCGCTCTCTGCATTATGCATAGTTTGGCTATTGGGTCAGTCAATTGTGGCCCAACCGATACTAATGTGTGGTTGACAAAATAATAATAATAAAAAAATAAAATAAATAATAATAATAATAATAATAATAATAATAATAATAATAATAATAATAATAATAATAATAATAATAATAATATATCATTTGTTATTTCATATGTAATGAATTATATATATTATTAAAATAAGTTTGAATATGTTTGTGTGTCGTTATTTAGAATTTAAATACACATCTCATCATTTTACGGATTGTCAATTTTCAAAATCTCATACTTTTACACGAATAATTTTTTTTATAAATAAAATATGATTCATTATTTTAAATAAAATGAATAAGATATGGTATTAGATATATATTTAATATTTGTATGAGTCATAGTTTAAAATCTAATAATAAATGTCATAATATATGGGTTGTCAAATTTGGAAATCTAATATATTTTTATTAATATATTTTTATAGGTTTTTAGTTATTCACCTACATGTTAGTGTTGGTCCTAGTCTAGTATATTCATAAGGGATAATAATTTCTTAAAAATGTAAAAATTTAGAATTTGTTCTCCCGCTCCGACTTTTTGAACCGATTTAATAAAATAGAAATGGATTGTCAAAAATAAATTTATTTTTTTCTTTTTTGAAAAGGTGACATAATAATTGCATTAGTTATTTTCTAGTATTGTATATGTAAGATATGAGAATATTAAAAAATCTCTTGACCAAAAAAATAGTAAACGTTTTAAATAAATGTGCATGAAGATTATATGTTGACCAAAATAAAACTGAATAATTAATTTAATAATTTCTTTCTTTCAATTTTGACTATAAATACCATTACAAATGTCTTCACCAAAAACAGAGGAAACGCTTTAAATAAATGTGCACGAAGATTTTATGTTGACCAAAATAAAACTGGATGATTTATTTCTTTCAATTTTGACTATAAATCCCATCACAAAAGAAAGAAAAAAACACAAAATGAAATTCTTGCTTAGCCTTGTTGCCTTCTTTCTCCTCTTGACCGATTTCGCAACCGCTGGAAGTCTGATTGAGAATACTTGAAAGCAACTCTCAACCAACAACCCGAATTTCAAATATGATTTATGCGTCAAGTCTCTTCAAGAGGATCCAAGAAGCAGAGCTGCAACCAATGTCCCCGGATTGCTCCTAGCATCCACAGAGACCGCTTTGTCGTATGATAAAAACTTGAAAGGAGTTTGTTTCCAATCTTATCAAGAGCAAGAAATATTCGACTATTGATGGAGCGTTACGTGATTGCGAATTTCTAGGATGCTATCGGTTCTTTCAACGAGGCTATCATTAGCATTAAAGCAGGAAACTACCGAGAATCTAACTTCAAACTCAGTGCTGCGTTTGAAGCACCAGACACATGTGAAACTGGTATCAAAGAAAAAAAGCAACCATCTCCGATTACTAACGAGAACAATATTTTGACTCAAAAGATTTTGATTCCTTTAGCTCTATCTAATATAGCATAAATAAATTATTATAGTGCTGTATTGGATTCATGAGCAAAGAGACTTTTGTCTTATATATAAACTATGGAGAATCCACGCGATACGTGGATGAGTTTATAAAATTGATATTTTGATATAGGTTCGTAACAATCTTTATAATAAAGTAAGGTGATAACATGTTATTTTACCATGTTTAGAGTCTTAATTTATTGCCACAAAATCTTAATTTGGCATTAAACTTGCATGGTTTTAGCATGTTTTGTGAATAATTCATCTTAGGCTTGCATTTAGTTAGTTTTCATGGTTTTAGTGCATGTTGCATACATTCATGAATTCTTAGGTACATTTTGGAGAAAAGACGTATCAGAGCATGTTTATGGAGCTTAATAAGACACTTTGGTCATGGGAAATCATCAATGAATCGGATTGGTTTGGTTATTATCACAATAATAAGGCAGAATTGGTGCTTTGTGAAGATCAGATTTCATACAAATATTGGAAGAAGATATTGAGCTAAGATTGTATGAAAGGTAGCTTGGAGTCTCCTTAAGACGTGAGAGCTTTAATCAAAGCAATCCGAGTTGAAATGGAGGAGATATGGAGTTTCTACCCCGACGTGTCTTAGCTATCCGGTAAAAAGCAAGACCGGAATTAAAATGGCTCTATAGGAAACTTGGCTGCATGTATCGCTCTGAAAATTTGACCAAAGCTATAGGAGTGAGTTATCAAGCCGTGGGAGTTGGAATCATGACATTTTAAGCTCGCATGAAGAAGTTATGAAAATTCCACTCAAACCGCTCCAAACTGTGTGAGAAAGCAAGTTTGTTGTTTTTGTTGGACCAATAAAATCATACATCAATCAAGCTTCATGAGCTAAACAATTGATAAGATTAAATTGGTGAAATGTGAATAAAAATAACATGTCAATGATAAATTATAAAATTTCATATTCATTACATGATCAATGCATTAGAAAGAATGAGATTGAATATCACAACACATGGTCAAACATGATAAATGATGAAAATTCATTACATGGTCAATATGACTTTAAAGCAAATTTATGAACATACAAGTCAAAGATAATATTCATTACATGGTTAACATGACCTTAATGTCTCTTGATTTTGTTATTCTTTTGCTAAGATGAAAATGCTATATAAATAGCTTTCTTCCTCTCATTGCAATGAACTAGATGGTCTCACAATACTAATGTAGAGAGAAAACTTTCACATACAAAATTCTCGAACAATCTTCCATCTCTCTTTTCTAAGTAGTCTCGAGAGTATAGTGATAACATGTAAAAAGTGCACATTTTAGCATATTTTAATTAGCATTTAGAATATGATTTATTGCATTTATCATAGTTTTTTTACATTTTATTCTACATTTTGCATATTTGCTCAATTTAGGCATTTAGGCTTGTAAAGTTGCATTTTGCATTGCATTTGCATGTTTTAGGTACCAAATGAGGAAATGAGCTTAAGTATACTCTTAAGGACATTTAAAAGGCCTTAGGAATCAAGTTTGAAGGTTTGGAAGTGAAAAACCAAGATTTGGTGGCAATATGAAGATTTGGCTATGAAGGTTTCATCCAATGGGTCTTAGAGATCGGATAAAATGAAGACTTCTAGTTGGAATTTTGAGCTGAAATTTTGACACAAGCTAGATAATTGAATCCGCTTTCCAATGGTAGTGGTTTCATTGCATTTGGAGTTTTGGTCAAGAAGATATAGCCAAAACAGTCAGGAGGTGTCAAACTGCCTCGAAGATGAAGCAGATGCAGGAAGGCTTTACCGGGCTGCTAGCCCGGTATTTTGAAGAAAAGAAGATGTATTTTGGCCAGTAAAAATACCGGGCAAAAATACCGAGGTACCTTGCCCGGTATTTTCCATTTTTGGCCCAAAATCTCAAAACCGGTCGGTTTAGCTAAACCGGGTCCAATTGCTTCAATTTCCATTCAATTTCTTGGTTAAGTTAGACCAATTTGCACACCCCTTGTACCCTATATATACCTTAGACCTAATCTATCTTCTCCAAGCTTTTGGTTGAGAACAAAACCCTTGTTTGGTGTTCTCCCTTGTATAGTTTTGGATTTCTTTGTTTTTGTTCTTATGTAGTTTCTTTCTTTTGTAGTTTCTTCTTGTATAGTTTTTGTTTCTTGAGATATTTATGGAGATTGAGCTTTATTATTGAGATTTGGTTTTGATTATTGGTTCTTGATATCAAATCTTTAATCATCTCTTAGTCTCTTTCTTACTATGTACATTGTTTCTTCATCTTTTGTTGTTGCTTTGTACATGAGTGAGTAGATCTCCACATTGGGAGTTAGATCTAGTAGGTTAGGGGGATTAGGACATGTAATCAATGGTAGATTAGGCTTTGGTTATGATGCCTTAAGTTTATCTTAGTCTTAATGCTAGATTTGGCTTAGCTACCCAAAGATAGAACTTAGGACTTTCATGAGGCCCGAAAGGTGTTCGATGAAATGCCCGAACTAGATTTTACTTAGCTAGTCTTCCCTAGCCATAGGGATATGATGTTAGGGTGATTAGTGAGCTTAATGGACTTGAATAATGAATTGCTTCTTAATTAATTAACTCACATGCGAGAGTTTAGTGAACTTAGTTAATTAAGATAGGGGATTAATACCACGGGAGTGGATTATGACCAAATTAGTGTTCCATGCTCTAGGATAGTGCCTTGTTAGTCCCAAATCACCACTAGATTAAGGTCCATGATTCCCCCAAATCAATTGCTATGGTCTAAATCCCAATGATTTATCTCAAGTGCTATTTTCTTTATTTATTTTTGCTTTTTGTTTCTTTATTTGAATTTCTAGATTTAGTATTTTTCAATATTTATGATTGCCCTAGATTAGTTAAGCTTCCAAGTCCTATTGTGTTAAACCAAGTTCCTCGTGGATTCGATACCCTTGCTAAACTACAACAACTAGTGGGTTGTTAGTTGGTTTTTGGATTAATTGATAATCTCGTAAAACCGATTTACGAGCACTCATCATATAGCGTAGATACTTAATTCTAAGATTCTATTAGTCGAGTGTCGCGACTATAGTCTCGTATAATTTTATCCTGGGATTCAGAATCTCAACAAAAACCGCCACACTGCGGGAAATTTAATGAATTAAGGAGAGAGATCATATCTCGACTTTGTACATGTCTTAATCGGTTTTCGGAAACACGTTTAATTGTTATCTCCTCAATTCGCTATTTTCACAATCTAGTTTTTTGGTTCCAACAGTTTTGTGTGTCCTTACCGGGGTACTGCCCATACCGAGCTGCAAAGCTACCTACCTTGGTAAGAAGCCTTAAATAAGCTATTTCTGTGCAGAAGTTCCCTTACCGAGCTGCCCATACCGAGATGCACTTTGCCACCCCTTACCGACGTGGTTCTTACCAAGATGAACATTGTCACCTCTTACCGACGTGGTTCATACCGAGATAGCAAAAGGCATTACGTCGGTAAGAGCTTCACGGATCAGATATTGACCAAGTCTTAGGTTCCTTTGACCATGATTACTATTTAAGCTTAATGTTGATTAGACCTAAAAATTAAGCTTTTTCTATCATTCTAAGAACCTCTAAACACTTTGTAATTCTTTCTTTGAG
>OVAF01003011.1:0-13696 GCA_900406245.1 Odontarrhena argentea | reverse complement strand
TTACCACAACATCACCACAACCACCACGTGTTCACCAATACACCACCGTCGATCACTCGTCTCCATCACCGTACCACATAACACAATCATCACCATCACCACTACCACAATCCACTCATCTCCACCGTCGTACCGCACAACCACCACCATCACATAACCATAATCACCACCTCCACACCACCACCAATACACCACCGCCACCCACTCATCTCCACGCCGCGCCGCACCGCAACACCACATCAACACCAACACACCATCCCCGATCCACTCATCTCACCACATCCACTCATTTATCATTTTTTATTCAACAAAAATATCTGTATTTATTTATATATTTAATATATAATAACAAGGGTAATATTGGATTATGAAATGTAGAATAGTGTTCAAATAGTCTTTTGTTAGTTAACCAATTTGTACTTCTTACTTGATTATCCAGACTAATTTCTCTTAAATTTTCTCATTAGCCTTTTTCATTTTTCATTTTTCATTTTTCATTTGATTTACCAAAATAATTAAGATTAACATTCCCATCAAACTCGTTTTTAATAAACTCTTTGATTCGGTTTAGATCCGGTTAAAGGATTCGAGTTCAGTTTTAAAATACCATTAATGTATTTCTAATCTTGTTACTAAAAATATCTTTTATAAAGTCTTTTCTAGGAAATTTACCGGTTAACGTGAGACCACAGTCGAAGCTTCGTCATCTCTCTCATTGACTTTGTCTCACTCTCTTCTTCGTCAATGGTTATCTTTTCGAATCAATCCGTGTAGCTTCTTCGTTCCTTCGATTGCAGTTTTTTTGCTTCTCCAGATCTGGAATTGATGGAAACAATCGCTGGATTCGCCGATTCGTATGATATCAGCAGCACAAGCTTCTTCGCCTCCGCCGCAGCACCGGCGCCTACGGATTTCACCGAGTCATCTATTGTTTATCCGGCGCCGGAATTTATCACCGGACCTGATGTAAAGGCTCTGCAACTCCTCTCCAACAGCCTCGAATCCGTGTTTGATTCGCCGGAAGCATTCTACAGCGACGCCAAGATGATTCTCTCCGGAGGCCGCGAAGTCTCTTTCCACCGCTGCGTCGTATCAGCGAGAAGTCCTTTCTTGAAGAAAGCCTTAGCCGCCGCCGCCGAGAAAGCCAAGGAGAAGGAGAAAGATTCCTTCGCTGTCGTGAAGCTCGAGCTGAAGGAGATTGCGAAGGATTACGAAGTCGGATTGGAAATCGGGTTCGATTCGGTGGTTACGGTTTTAGCTTATCTATACAGCGGAAGAGTGAGACCGCCGCCGAAAGGAGTTTCCGAATGCGCAGACGATACTTGCCGCCACGAGGCTTGCCGGCCAGCTGTGACTTTCATGGTGGAGGTTCTCTATTTAGCTTTCATCTTCGAGATTCCGGAGTTGGTTACTTCCTATCAGAGGGAATTACTCAGTGTTGTTGACAAAGCTGTGATTGAGGAGATATTGGTTATACTCAAAGTTGCTAACATTTGTGGTAAAGATTGTGCTACTCTGTTAGAAAGATGCAGAGAGATTGTTGTCGATTCTTATGTCGATTTAGTGAGTCTCGAAAAGTCTTTGCCGCAAGACATTGTTAAGGAGATAGTTAATATCCGCAAAGAGCGTGGTTCGGAGGCGCCTGAAGTGAACAGACATGTTTCCAAGATACTCAAGGCACTAAACTCGGATGATATTGAGTTAGTTAAGCTGCTTTTGAGTGAGGGACATACCAATCTGGATGATGCGTATGCTCTTCATTTTGCTGTTGCGTATTGCGATGTGAAGACCGCAAGAAAACTCCTAGACCTGGAGTGTGCAGATGTGAACCTTAGAAATCCAAGGGGATACACGGTGCTTCATGTTGCTGCAATGCGGAAGAAACCAGAACCAGAGTTGCTGGCATATTTATTGACAAAAGGGGCACGTGCATCAGAAACATCTTTGGAAGGTAGAACCGCTCTCTCGATCGCAAAACAAGTCACTATGGCAGCTGAATATAACAATGTTACCGAGCGATGCAAACCTTCTCTCAAAGGCCGAGTATGCGTAGAGATACTGGAGCAAGCAGACAAAGGGAATCCATATCCTGGAGATGTTTTTCCTTCCCATGCAATGGTTGGCCAAGAACTGAAGATGAGCTTGCTCTACCTTGAGAATAGAGGTACCTCTCAACTCTTACTTTTAGGTCAAAGCATATAATTAGGCGCTTCAACGCTTATTTGAATTAACTTTCCTGTTCTGTGTTAGGAGAAAAGAATGAACTAATGTTGACTATACTTTGTATTTAGTTGCACTGGCTCAACGTCTCTTTCCAATAGAAGCACAACTTGCAATGAATATCGCTCAAATGAAGGATACGTGTGAGTTTGTAGTGACTAGCCATGAGCCTGACCCTATCACTGGTGCAAAGAGGACATTACCGGATATGAAGATAACACCTTGTAAAATCCTAGAAGAGCATCAGAGCAGACTAAAAGCGCTTTCTAAAACCGGTATGGATTCTTACTCATCCTTTTATCAACAAAGAGCAAAACTTGCTGATCTTCTAACATGGATTTGTCCCTTGTCATAGACAACTGAAATAAAGCCTTGTCTGACCTTGATTCCTTTACCTTGTATCATCAGTGGAACTTGGGAAACACTTCTTCCCACGCTGTTCAGGAGTGCTCGATCAGATTATGGACTGTGAGGACTTGACTCAGTTGGCTTGCGGAGAAGAAGACACTCCTGAAAAACGGCTACAAAAGAAGCAAAGGTACATGGAAATACAAGAGACTGTGATGAAAGCCTTTACTCAGGACAAGGAGGAACGCGGAAAATCGTCTCTCTCAGCGTCTTCTTCTTCCACATCGAAATCTGCCGCTGGAAAGAAGAAGTCTAATGGTAAACACTCTCATCGGCGTCGGTGAGACTATTGGGGTAATTTTTGTTGTACTATGTGTATCCTAGCTGCAGGTGTGTTTGCAACTTTTTGAAACAGCGATTCACAAATTTGTGATATATATTTTTGTACATCAATAATAATTAATGAGTGTTAAGAGTTGAGAGTTAACAAGAAACAAAGTGAAAATTTTGGCAAATGTTAGCTACTTGCTATCTTCTACCAGGAACCAACAAGAATCCAGAATTTGGAAGAAATGTTCCTTGTGTTATCTCGTGGTATCTGTATCTTCCATTTCTATAATCACTATTAACCTCTGCTAATTGATACAATAAGTTTCAGGAATGAGATCAAAGGAACACTGAGTAGGAAAAAGGTAAGGTCCATCCTCATTTCATTCAATCTAGTCAAGATCAATTAACCTTGGGAATTAATCACCTTGCCAAAGAAAAAATAGTTGTAAACATGTTAGTTATCGGTGAGTTACATTTCTTTGTTAGTGAAACCAGAACTTGATCTTTCACATACAAAAATAGCAACACAGTACGCCTTCGCTACAAAACTACCTTACTGTATATAAGGCGAACTGGCTTAGTCCTACTTCCGAAATGCCAAAAGATAGTACAATAATCCAAACAAAATGCTGAGTCATGTCCGATTCGACCCAAATCCATCTAGCTTTCAATTCTTCTTCTGAATAGTGTACTTTGGACAGTATTACTTCATACATTAGTTGGAGGCGGTGGAATGACCGGAGGGAACAATGTCGGAACCCCGGAAGCTTCTGGCCAAGCTGATACTTCCGGAACAGGATTGAATGTAGCAGCGTAGGTTCTGTATAACCGTTCAACAGAATAACTGTCGTCCACATACTGCAAAGGGTTGATTTTGAGCTTCTCACAGACTACTTGAGCGTGCAGACATGGGAACTTGTAAAGTGGAAACTCCCCGCACGTGCAGGTTGAGTCATTCAACTGAACACTCCATCTCTTCTTCTGTAACGGCTCTGTAACCTGAAACGCATTATTTTCTACCGGCATTACACCGTATGTAACACTAACAGAAGCTGTCCTGATTTGGGGCATTAGCGAATGCTTCAGGGAGTTGATAACAATCACGGGGGGATTGAAACTAAAGCATTGCTTCTCGTTCCTGAGAGATATCGAGATGGAAGATGATGAAATCATCAGTAAAGATTTCTCTTCTCACTCTTGGTGGCAAATTTTTTGAAGCAAACGAGAGCACGTTACTTATCAATTTGAAAGATGGGAAGAGGAGGGGGCTTTGTCAAGTCATTTTAAAAAAAACTCATAAGAGATGAGAAAGTTGACACACTTATTGGCTATGGTTCGGGACCCTGATTTGGTTTCAATGACTTGGTCTAGATCTATCAACAGAAGTTGGTTTACCAAAACCAACTTATTATCAACATTGTGTTAAAGCTGTTCGTAGTATCAAGATGCATTTTGGGCAGTATTGTCTACTGATAATTTTTTGCAAACCAAAAAGAATAACAATCAACACAAGGAATGGTCATTAGCAATTCCAAAACCTTGTGAAAGGTAGCTGCTCAATCAATCGAACAAAAACAGATAATATAATATGATTATCGTTAGTTTTAACATCCATACTTATAAAAACCTAATAAGAGAGCGCTTAGTGATAGTTAAAAAGTTGCATTGCATCACAAGTTCAAAACACCAGAGAGCTTCGTTCGATTTGTTTACTTTCGGAGAGCTTCCTTTTCTTTCATGAGCTGCTTCCTCATTTTCTTTTCAGCGCATCGTCTTGTTTCTTCTTCATGGAGAGCTTTGTTTCTTTCCTCGATCAATGTGAGCTTTCTTCTTGCATCCTCTAAAACAGACCAAACAAGCAAGTAATTAATGAGAAGCCTGTGTTGTGTTAGCAAAGGATGAATAAACAAGGAATAAGCCGTACCAGGGAGAACATAGCCAAACCGCATTGGGGGTAGAGGTGCCGTGGGATTAGGACGTGGATCCGTCACAACTAGTTTGCATCCTCCCAGATGACTTCCATTAAGTTGCTCGGCCTTCTCTTTGGCTCCTTCTCCCAGAATACGGATGCTAACGAACCTGTACAAATTACAAGGTCTTAAGTTGAGTGTACAGACAAGAACAAGACAAAAAGGAGGAGTCACAAAACAAACCTGTCAGGATGAGATTTTGGAGCACCAAAGGGGGCAAATTTAAAGTCAACAATCTCTCCACAGGAAGAGAAATGGTTAACCATTGCCTTTTTGATATCGGCATCAGGAAGCGTATTGTCAAACCCACTAACGCAAACCATTTGGCTACTGCAATATAATTACCATAACATCAGCACAAGAACAACTTTTTACAGATTAGATCAAAAAACAATAAGTGAAAAATTTACCGCTTTCTTAGCTCGAATTTGACTCTCCAAGCAACATCTTTACGAGTAAGATTTTGAGCGACCAAGCTATCTTTGACAAAAATACCTCTCAGTTCCAGCCACTACATAGTACACAAAATCAGCGATTCTACTAATCATATTTCTAGGTTTAAAATCACGATGGAATCCATAATTAAGGAGAAGAAGATTTACTTTCACGGCGGATTCGTAGTCCGGGAAGGGGCCGAATTCTTGATCCATCGCGAGATATTTGAAACTTTTAGGGATTGAGGGAGGGGGGAGAAAGAGAGGAAAACGATGAATATATATATGTCTTCTGTCTTCTCGCTTATTTTAACAGCAGACAATTGGGCCTGGGATAAGCCCATATAGAATTACACGGAAGTATGTATTATTTACTTTGTACTACATACTTTTGCCGTCTTCTTAACCAGTCCACCGCCTTGTTCAGATCATCACTATCTTTGAAACACGACTCTACATTCAATTCATGATCATCAACCCACAAACTGGACAGACACCATGGTTTTGAATCACTTGACGCGACGCTTTTGTTCAACCATGCATTCACTGACGCCTCTAAGCCTGGCACATTCAAATTAACCGCCTGTGCCACCCCATCTAAATATGAGTTTTTATCTGTCACTTCTTCATCTCTTCCTCCATGGATGTTACTGTTTCTAAAATCAGCATTCCACCCGTTATTGTTATGCACTCCCTGAACTTCTAACCCATCATCGCTCTCTAACAAACAAACTACTCCCTCTTCTTCTTCTTCTTCTTCTCCTTTCTGCAAGCTTATTGAGCTCATCTTCGATCATCAACTTTGTATACGTCTTTCTTTGGCTGAGATCGATTTTGAACGTGTCAGCTGTATATACCAAATGCACGTTACAAAGAAGAAATCATATAACCATCTGATATTATCTCATACCAAGTCTCTTAATTATGTCAGTGAACGTTGCCTGCCAGAAAAATAACAAAGCTATTGTCAGATCCAGATCCTCACCGCATTAGATTCTAAAATTATATACAATTCATAAACAGTGGTTCTTCAAATCCTCACCGTGTTAGATTCCACCATCAATAAGATACCAATAAGTGCATTTCTCAACTCTTCATGACTAGGAAGCTCCTTGGTTGAGTCTTTTCCCCTTTTCCCTTTACTAGACAACACAAACAACGTATAAAACGTTGTGGCAGAAAAATATGAGTAAAAAGAATAACAGTCCTAATGAAAGATATATAAAAATTGATGATGATGAAACCTGGTATCCTTTTTGATGCAGATTTTGACTGCTCCTTGGTAGATTTCTCAGTCTATTTACTCTTAGAGGATGCATTTGGACTTGTATCACTCTTTTGGATAGTGCAAGGAGTAGTTTTGCATTGAGACTTATCTGATAAGTTAGTTGGAGGCGGTGGAATGGCTGGAGAAACAATGGTGCAGACATATAAGAGGAGAAAGATGAACTGTCGTAATGATAGATATATAGTACTTGATTACCACAAACCTGTAAATTCTTTTGATGTAGATTTTGAGTGCTTCAAGGTAGGTTTCTCAGTAGTCTTCATCTTAGAGCATGTCTTTGAACTAGTTACAGTCTTTTGAGTAGTGCGAGGACTAGATTTGCATTGAGACTTATCTGATAGATAAGTTGGTGGCGGCAAACGTGGAATGACCAGAGTCTTCCTCTTGATGGATGCCTCTGTACTTGTTTCATTCTTTTGAATAGTGCACGGAGTAGTTTCGCATTGTGACTTACCTGATACATTAGTTGAAGGCGGCGGCGGTGGAATGACCGGAGGAAACAATGTCGGAACTCCAGAAGCTTCTGCCCAAGATGATATCTCCGGAACCGGAGAAAAAGGAGCGGCGTAAGTTTTGTAATACTCTTCAAGTGTGTAACAGTCGTCTACATACTGCAAAGGGTTCACTTTCAGCTTCTCACAGACTGCTAAAGCGTGTAGACACGGAAACTTCTTTGATTGAAAGTCCCCACAAGTGCAGGTGCATTCGCTCAGTTGAACAATCCATCCACTCTTCTGTAACGGCTCTGTGACCTGAAATGCATTATTGTCTAGCGGCATTACAACGTAACTAACAGAAACTGCCACGAACTCTTCGAGCTTGTCCATGACAGGTTTGGTGTACATATCTCCGCGTCTAAGCCTACCAAGGCTACCACAAAGGCTGTTATGAAAATCTACTCTCAGGTCATCAAACAGCAGCAATGTGGCCGCTGTCACTGGCAGACCATAAGACCAACAGCTTTCAATGCTTGGAAACAGATTTTCTATATTTATAGTGATGATTCCGTATCTCCGACCACCATCATGAGCAAGAGCCCATTGATTAGGAGGTATTTGGTCTAACCATCGCCAAGCTTCTGGATTCTCCCTTTTAATGGTCTCCATGTGGGAATCAAATTCATCCTGCTGCTTCGTGGATCCAGCTTGTTTCATAAGATTCTTAAGGCGTCTGTTTTCGAACACGCCATCGAATTGAGAGCTCAAACTATCTAGACAAAACCTGTGATAAGCCCAAGGTTCTTGCCACTGAGACCCAGGTTCGTTAATAACAGCGAGAATGTCCGGGTTGGGACTAGAGATGAGGCAAAGGTCTTTCCTTTGCGTAACCTTCACTCTGATTCCAGTGAGAAACCAACGCCAACTATCTACCGATGCCTCTTTGGTGACCGCAAATGCAAGCGGGAAAAAACAATAGTTGGCGTCAACTCCCGAGGCAATCATCAATTTCATAGGGTAGTTGCCGTTCAAGTCTTTGCTTTCCACTATTACCAGAGGCCTGCAGTGTGAAAAACCTTCAATGGACTGTGAAAACGCCCAGAACACGCCACGGAAGGATGCAAATTCAGGATTAAGAAAATGATCATATTGCCAGTCCACCACTAGACCATTAGATGACTGGAACGCAGCCATTAATTTGGGCAATAATCTGAAACTCTGATCCCAGTCTCCATGTATTTTTTTTATCGCTTCCAGTTTTGCTTCCTGCATATCTGCAGTATCAATCTCGTAGCCGAATTTTTCTAACCACCAACTTTCCAACTCTGCAATTGTTAAGGTGGGCTGTACCCTGATAAGACATTCAATCTCTTCTGCTGCAAATTCCACGTCGAAATTTTCTGGCCCGGTAGGACAACAAGTATGTAGACCATTGCATTTGGTTATCTCAATAAGTCCGTGTTCTTCCATTCTAGCTGCACAAAGCGACCACTTGCATTTCCATCTGATGCACTCAAATATATACTCATCCCTCTTGGTCTCTTGTACTACACACTTTTGCTGCCCTCTAATAGAGCACCAGTCCACCGCCTTCTTCAACATATCTCTATCTTTAAAACACAATCCTACGCGTAGTTCGTGTTCGTCAACCCACAAACTGGACAGAACCCGCGGTTTTAGAGTATTTGAATCGACCCATTTATTTAAACTTGTATTTGCTGATGCCTCCAAGCTTGGCACAATCAAATGCTTCTGCGCATTGCCATTATCTTCAGTGAAATTAACCATTTGCGTCATCCCATCTGAACTCGAGTTTTTATCCGTCATTTCTCCATCTCCATTAGTGTTATTGTTTCCAAACTCAGCATCTTCAGTACACCCGTGACTGTTACCCAATCTCTGAATCTCCAACCCAATATCCCTCTCTACTTTAACAGGTACATCAGTCCTCTGTCTCTTGGAGGAATTACCGGGATTTGCCAATGGCGATGAACAAGCAACAAGATCAACAACTTCTAAATACAACTCCACAGTTTTTATACAAGGATGTTTGCTTGGAACCTCAAGCATCATCTCTAAACTAGTGTCGTTCACCACAGGAAGATGTGCATACGTAAACAGATCTGGTGAAACAACTAAAGGGTACCTACCGAATATTTCAAACTTTGATCTCTGCTTATCAACACCTGTAAGAAAATACAGCCCATCCAACAATTTTCTTAGCTCAGTCTTTGGTCTGACTCTAATCATTTTACAATTCGATCCTTGATAGTAAACACCATTAGGACCATACTTGATACAACCATTCAAGTAAAACAACACCAAAACCTCTGTTTCATCCATAAGCACAGCAAGCGTGCCCTGCATATTAAATTGAAAGCAAATTTTGGGATTAAAACCCTTAACATGCAAAAACCTGTTTCTGATTAAAGAACCCTTAAAAGCACTTTTAGCGGCAGAAGCATAAACCCATTAAAAAGTATTATAAGCCCTACGAAAAATTGATGGAGACGAACTATAGATAGAAGCGAAAACTCTGAAAAGCGGAAATTACCTAATCAGTTGCCGAAGCTTAATCTTTCAGATAATTTGACCGTTACTAAGCGTTTCTCCGGCCACCGAGATGCGAGGAAGACGACGAGTGTTTTAAGTATCACACCTATTCGATATACACTGTATAGGTTATGAATGACTGGGCCGAAAGTATAAAGCCCGTTAGTGTTTGAAGGCTTTTTTTTAAAAAACACGATCCATGAACAAACTGCAAACAGAGCTTGTGTAATCTTGATGATTTTGTATCTCAGACCATTGTCATGGACTTGAACCCACTGATGTGGAAGTCTGGTTTAACCATTTCCAAGCATCTTAATCTGTCTTTTTCGATCTTCATTCATGTAAGAATCAAATTTCTTTTGTGACTGCAAACAGCAAAGGCAAGCTGAAAAATAATGTATCTGGAAGTAAAATATACATTTGAACAGCTGAATGATATCTAGCTACTGATTATACCAAACTTAAATCTCTGCTTATCCAAAAATGTGCTAAACTTGTGTTTTTTTTCTTTCATAACTTTGATCACTTTAGGAGTTGGTCCTGCACAGTACACACCATCTTTCATGTAACACGACAGTGAGTGGTCCTGCGTATGATGCAAATGAACAGACTCAATGTACCAACTACTTGGAAACGGTCAGAGAGAGTATCACACTTTCTACCTCTTTCATCTAACTCCTTCACAAGGAAAAAAGCAAAAATCAGGAGCTAGACAAAATGTTTGCTAGGGTTTGGAGATCCGAATCTTGTTATGCTGCTGCTTCTGCTTCTGCTAGACTCATTCATGGTCGTGTCTCCAAGAGTAAGGTTTCGAAGAGCTTACCTTCTTTGAGCGAAGAAAATTTTGGAGGAGAGAATTTGAACTTGAGAAGTGGGTTTCATTATATCAAAACCTTGGATGATGCCATTGCTTTGTTCGATGATATGCTTCACTCTCGTCCGCTCCCTTCCGCAATTGATTTCAGCAAAGTCATTGGTGTCTTTGTCAAAATGAATTTGCCCGATGTTGCGATTTCTCTGTATAAGACGATGGAAACTCGCAGGATTCCAATCGATCTCTACAGCATGAATATCCTGATCAAATGTTTCTGCAGCTGTAATAACTTTCCCTTGGCTTTATCCACATTTGGTAAGATCACCAAACTTGGTTTTCAGCCCAGTGTTGTTACGTTTAACACTCTACTCCACGGGTTCTGTCTCGAAGATAGGATCTCCGAAGCCATAGCTTTATTTGATCTCATGGTTGAAATGGAATGTAGACCCAATGTCGTAACATTTTCTACACTGATGAACGGTCTTTGCCGCATGGGGAAAGTTCACGAAGCATTACCTCTGCTGAAACGTATGATTGAAATGGGATCTGAACCAAATGTCATAACATTTACTACACTGATGAATGGTCTCTGCCTAGAAGGTCATGTTCCTGAAGCAGTAGCCCTGCTTGATTGGATGGTAGAAAAAGGTCATCAACCTAATGAAGTAACTTATGGAACAATTGTAAATGGTATGTGCAAGATGGGCGACACTGTGTCTGCCTTGAATCTGCTCAGGAAGATTGAGGATAGCCACATCAAACCCAGTGTTGTGATATATAGTGCCATCATCGATCGTCTGAACAAAGAAGAGCATCATAGTGAAGCTCAATATCTTTTCAAGGAAATGCAAGAGAAAGGTATTTTGCCAGATGTTGTTACCTACAACTGCATGATAGACGCTTATTGTAGCTCTGGTAAATGGAGTGGTGCTGTACGGTTGCTGCATAATATGCTTGAACTAGAAATAAATCCAGATACTGTGACTTTCAGTACAATGATCAATGCATTTGTCAAAGAAGGAATGTTCTCTAAGGCTGAAAAACTATACCAGGAGATGCTCCATAGGGGTATATTTCCTAATACGATCACCTACACCTCAATGATTGATGGATATTGCAAGCATGATCGTCTAGATGATGCGAAGGGCATATTTGATTCAATGGCTAGCAAGGGCTGCTCTCCAGACTTAGTCACTTTTAATACTCTCATCGACGGATATTGTAAGGCTAAGCGGGTTGACGATGGAATGCAACTTTTTCATGAGATGCCTAGAAGGGGATTAGTTGCTGATACAGTTACTTACAACACTCTTATTCAAGGGTTCTGTCAAGCAGGTAACCTTAATGACGCTGAAGACCTTTTCCAAGAGATGCTTTCTCATTGTGCACCAGATGTCATAACGTTCAACACACTGATGAATGGTCTCTGTCTAGAAGGTCACGTTCCTAAAGCAGTAGCCCTGCTTGATCGGATGGTAGGAAAAGGTCATCAACCTGATGTTGTTAGTTATGCAACAATTGTGAATGGCATGTGTAAGATGGGCGACACTGTGTCTGCCTTGAATCTGCTCAGGAAGATGGAGGACGACCACATCAAACCCAATGTTGTAATATATAATGTCATCATCAATCGTCTTTGCAAAGACGGGCGTCACAGTGAAGCTCAATATCTTTTCAAGGAAATGCAAAAGAAAGGTATTGCGCCAAATGTTGTCACCTACAACTGCATGATAGACGCTTATTGTAGCTCTGGTAAATGGAGTGATGCTGTAAAGGTGCTGCATAATATGATTGAAAGAGAAATAAATCCAAATACTGTGACTTTCAATGCACTGATCAATGCATTTGTCAAAGAAGCAAAGTTCTCTGAGGCTGAAAAACTATACCAGGAGATGCTCCATACAGGTATAATTCCTAATACGATCACCCACAACTCAATGATTGATGGATTTTGCAAGCATGATCGTCTAGATGATGCGAAGCGCATATTTGATTCGATGGCTAGCAAGGGCTGCTCTCCAGACGTAGTCACTTTTAATACTCTCATCGGCGGATACTGTAAAGATAAGCATGATCGTCTAGATGATGCAAAGCGCATATTTGATACAATGGCTAGCAAGGGCTGCTCTCCAGACGTAGTCACTTTTAATACTCTCATCAGCGGATACTGTAAGGCTAAGCGGGTTGACGATGGAATGGAACTTCTCCACGAGATGTGTAGAAGAGGATTAAAACCTGATATCATAACTTTTGGAATTTTGCTCAAGGCGTTGGAAAGGTTAGAGGTTATGCAGAAGAATAAGATGGACCCGTATATTATGATCTACAACATCATCATCCATGGAATGTGCAAGGGTAACAAGGTGGACGAAGCATGGGACTTATTTTCTAGTCTCCCCATCGATGGCGTGGAGCCCAATGTTCAAACTTACAATATAATGATATCTGGGTTTTGTGATAGAGGTGCAGTTTCTGAAACATATGAGCTATTTCAGAGAATGAAGGACAGTAAACATGTACCAAGTGAATGCACATACAATATTCTAATTAGAGGATATCTTAGAGTTGGTGAAATTGAGGCATCAACTGAACTTATCAAGGAAATGCGAAACAGCGGGTTCAATGGAGATGCATCCACGGTGAAAATGGTAGGTGATATGATATCTGATGGCAGATTAGACAAGAGCTTTCTGGATATGCTGTCTTAGTGTTTGAAGTGATGTTTCTTGTGAAGAGGTCCTGTCTTGATCTTGTTCCTTCCATGGTTTGTCCAACTCACTTATATCTCTTTTCTGGTGTTTTTTTTTTTAATTAGATGTTTGAAATTTTGCATGTAAGATTCAAGGATTTTGCAGAGATTTCAGGTGTTTGCGATCCACTCTTTTGTCTTCTCTGCTAATGCTAATGGGTTAGTGTACTCAAAGTTTTGGTCATTGTCTTGTTATCATAAGAAGTATATTTTGCATCTTGTAACAAAAGAAAATAAATCTCTTCAGCGTTCGAAACGAGTTAAGGTCCCTCCTTAAATCTTAACTACCAAAATCAATCTAGACTAATAAGTTCTTGTTTGTCCCAGATGGTTTAACCTTGATTACATTTTTTCCTATTTGGTTCCCATTTAGATGAGCTTGTTAACATTAACACATGTAAGCTACAATACTTGTATATTACCTGAGAGAGTCGTGGAAGACAAAGCAAGAGAAAATTTATTCGAAAAGAGATAGTAGCATAGAAGAAGATACTTGTGGCTATCACCAGAAGTTATCCTTAACAAATCAGATTTGAATTTCAGATAAAAAAAA
>OVAF01003009.1:0-11505 GCA_900406245.1 Odontarrhena argentea | reverse complement strand
AAAAAAAAATCATAGGGGTAAGTAAATATATGGATTGGAAGAAATGAGTTAAACGCCATAATACTAAGGGTATGAATGGTGTTGGCGGTTTATGGGGTGGAATAAATTGAAAACGATTTACGTTGCAGTTAGAATAGTAAATATTCATAGAACAAATACGGTTCGTTTAAAATAATAAAAATAAATGTGATTTATGATAAAACGTAAATGATAACATAAAAAAGTAACAAAATCTCTATACTATACCGCCAATTACATGTTACCATCCAAGGCCTAAATGAAGAGTCCACAAGGTTTTGGGAGTAGTTAATTCGATTCCATTATAAACTGCATTTGTTTTTTTTTTTTTTTTAAGATTATGAATTGCATTTTGCACTTGTAGTTGTAGCATAAATGTACTAGGAAGATTTATTGGATAGTGTATTTACTTTTTACAACAATATATAATGTATATTCATTCTTATGGTTGTGAGTCAGCTGCCCAATTGTGAATAGTAAGCACAAAAGAGAACTAGTTTTCAAATTTCTAATTCAAAAATCACAATCATATTATATTTTATATACAAAAAATCTCACACAGGATCGAAAAGCTATAATAGATACAAAAGNTTTTGGGAGTAGTTAATTCGATTCCATTATAAACTGCATTTGTTTTTTTTTTTTTTTTTAAAGATTATGAATTGCATTTTGCACTTGTAGTTGTAGCATAAATGTACTAGGAAGATTTATTGGATAGTGTATTTTACTTTTTTACAACAATATATAATGTATATTCATTCTTATGGTTGTGAGTCAGCTGCCCAATTGTGAATAGTAAGCACAAAAGAGAACTAGTTTTCAAATTTCTAATTCAAAAATCACAATCATATTATATTTTATATACAAAAAATCTCACACAGGATCGAAAAATTGGTCTTCATAATGATTTGGGAAACAGAGAGCAACAGCTAAACATCATATGGTGTGATCAGTGTATGTATGTATGCAATAAACATGCACACATTCACGAATTTATTGGTGGATACTATTTTTTTGGTCTAAAAAAGGTTATCACAATCTCTCCACAATTAATGTTTTCAACATTTCGGCAAATACCAAACTCCATTATTGCCATTCAAATTAAATGCCCTCTATGTGGATTATTAGTATATTATAAGCAAAAATTGACTTTTGTTGTGAGAGTGAACAAATGATACTTGGACCTTGCAAAGTTGCAATCCAAGCCAAACGGTTGGTCATGATATTTTAACTAAAGTATTTCTCTTACTTTCTGGTAGCTTTTTTTTTTTTCCTTCTTCTTTTGTGAAGACCATCGACCATATATAGTAAAGAAAAATCATTAAACAGTACTTGTTTATCTCATCTGTTAGTTGAGCCAAGGGACAATGATTAAAGTTTTTTCTACTATGGTTGGTTAAAAAAACTTAATTTATATAGGTTTAAAAATTAGTTTGAATTTGGATTTTGGTACACCACAATTTAAATAGATAAAAAAAACTTATCGATACAACGGATATCTAAACTAAAACCATTCAATTTGTTGACAGAAAAAAAAANTTTAAAAATTAGTTTGAATTTGGATTTTGGTACACCACAATTTAAATAGATAAAAAAACTTATCGATACAACGGATATCTAAACTAAAACCATTCAATTTGTTGACAGAAAAAAAAACCATTCAATCTTCTCTTAAACAAAACATTAGTAAAATATCCATGCTAACATTTAAATCTAAAGTCGTGAAAATAATTTTCATCTATAACACTTTTTAAAAAAAATATTATTGGATCATAAAAGACGGATTAACCTAGTCTTTAGATATGTAGGGGAAGAAATTCGATTTCAGATGAGATATTATAAATTCTTTGTGGATTTATTATGAATGCATATAACCCATCGTTACTTCTTAACATTTTTTTTACTACTATTCATCAAATATTTTTTGTAAAGTGGAAAAAGTAGCTAATATATATGAAAAATAATAATCAAGAAAAAGCTGGGATATAAGTTGAAAATGAGTGAGAAGTGAATGAGGTGGCAACTTCATGTTGGAGACAGCTAATGTGAAACCTTCCCACAGAGCTTGGAGAGCGACGCTCTTTCCTCGTCACCCCTTTGATTGTGTTACTTTCATTATCACAATTTTTTTTTCCTTAGTAAATTATTTTTCAATCGATATCATTATTTCAAATTTATTTGATTAATTAGTAGCACCAATTAATATNATGAAAAATAATAATCAAGAAAAAGCTGGGATATAAGTTGAAAATGAGTGAGAAGTGAATGAGGTGGCAACTTCATGTTGGAGACAGCTAATGTGAAACCTTCCCACAGAGCTTGGAGAGCGACGCTCTTTCCTCGTCACCCCTTTGATTGTGTTACTTTCATTATCACAATTTTTTTTTTTCTTAGTAAATTATTTTTCAATCGATATCATTATTTCAAATTTATTTGATTAATTAGTAGCACCAATTAATATTATGTGTTAACAACGGTGAATCAACGCTTTCCTTTGATAGAATGTGAAATTACTATCATAAAAGTACAAAATTTTAGTACATTTTTCTTCCCTTGAAGAGTGGAAGCTATCAAAAGACAGGGTTTTTGTTTCATTTTTTACATTTGACTAATGAGATATAAGTTAAAATCACTAATTAACCCACTAATTTTTTTAAAAAATATAATAAAGATAAAGTCTAAAAGGAGGCATATTATATTACATGTTCCGCTCCCACCAAAAAAAAAAGATATAAATTGGTTAAAAAGTTAAATCTTACTTATAATAATTTATTAAAATTAGATATGTTATCTAATCTAAATCATTTACATGCATANTTTTACATTTGACTAATGAGATATAAGTTAAAATCACTAATTAACCCACTAATTTTTTAAAAAAATATAATAAAGATAAAGTCTAAAAGGAGGCATGATAAAGAGGATATGTTTATATTACATGTTCCGCTCCCACCAAAAAAAAAGATATAAATTGGCTAAAAAGTTAAATCTTACTTATAATAATTTATTAAAATTAGATATGTTATCTAATCTAAATCATTTACATGCATATAGAATTTGAATTCTTTTTCTAAAGATAAGGGTGCATCGATTCTCAAACAATGGTACCTCAAATTTCATATGCTAAAATTAGATATCAATTTTATAGGTTCTTATATGATTTGGTGGAGATTATACCATTTTAAAGATAATTGATGAGATNATTCTTTTTCTAAAGATAAGGGTGCATCGATTCTCAAACAATGGTACCTCAAATTTCATATGCTAAAATTAGATATCAATTTTATAGGTTCTTAATTATATCATTTGGTGGAGATTATACCATTTTAAAGATAATTGATGAGATTTTTTTTTTTTTGGTCGACGACTATATATGAATTGTTATTGCTTTGATTAAATGTACTATTGTTTTTCTTTCTTACGTTGATTGACTCATGTCATAATTTTTGCATTTTTTCAACATTACAGCTACTGTTAAAGGGTTGTCAAAATTCCAATACATCTAGAAAGCCTTATGTTGCTTAATAAAAGACATCATTTTTGAAACGAAACGTTGGTCACTCGTTTCCATCAAATTGGTCTAGGTAAGTTTAACAATACTCTGTTTACAAAAAAAAAAAAAAAAAGTTTAACAATACTCAAGAAGAAAAGAAAAATGATATATAATCTTGAAATTTGTAGAATTTAGTTTCAAGCTCTCAACCAAGACGATTTACTATATGTTTAACACCGACCAAGGAATCAATAATGTTTAACTCAAATACTGATCATGATATTGCATTTTACAAAAAATATCTTCTTCAGATCGATACATGATCATTTAAGATTTTCAAAAAAGATTATTTTTGTTTTATGTGAATATACATCTATACTTTTTCTAAAAACACACCATAAATGTTTTTGTTCAGTTTTAACATGCGTGTGTGCGTGTAAACTCAAAACTCAAAACAAAAACATCAAAGCCAATACAAGACAAGGGAGCTAGGGACCATAAAAGTTTGTTTTTTTCCAAAACAGATAAAAAAAATTTGTATGGTATAAACGCAAAAAATATTCGATATTTTGATCTTTGGGATAAAAGGGGACACGTACACCAATCCAGAAACAGAGGACGGCACCGAATCCTTTTGACTTCCTTCTTCTTCTCTTCCTCTATATATACTTTCTACTTCTCCTTACGGTCCCTTAGACCTTTTCATTTTCTCTCTTCTCTTTATTCATAAACTCTCTCATTATTAGCTCATCATTATAATAAGCCAACTATTTACCATTCTTTCTGATTAATTAATTAATCAATGGGAAGATCACCTTGTTGCGAGAAGACCGGGCTCAAGAAAGGGCCTTGGACATCTGAAGAAGACCAGAAACTTGTTGACTATATCCAGAAACATGGATATGGTAACTGGAGAACCCTCCCCAAAAATGCTGGTTAGTGAACTTCCCTTTACATTTTGATCATCTTTTTAGTAAAAGGGGTTTTCAAAAATTTCATTTTTTTAAGTGTTTTATGATTCTTTTGATCAGGTTTGCAAAGATGTGGTAAGAGTTGTCGATTAAGGTGGACTAATTATCTCCGACCAGACATAAAACGAGGAAGGTTCTCTTTTGAAGAAGAAGAAACTATTATTCAGCTTCATAGCTTCTTAGGAAACAAGTGAGTTTAACTTTTGTTTTTCTTTTTTCTAACACCATTTTTTTTTTTTTTAACTATAGTTCAAGATTCTAACGTGTTTGATTTTTTTTTTTTTAATAGATGGTCTGCGATTGCGGCGCGTTTGCCTGGAAGAACTGATAACGAGATCAAGAATTTTTGGAACACTCATATAAGAAAGAAGCTACTTAGAATGGGGATTGATCCAGTCACTCACAGTCCACGTCTCGATCTCCTCGATATCTCCTCCATCTTAGCTTCATCTCTATACAATTCATCTTCACATCATGTGAACGTATCAAGATTCATGATGGATGCTCATCGTCGTAATCAGCAACAACATCCCTTGGTTAACCCTGAAATACTCAAACTCGCAACCTCTCTTTTCTCTCAAAACCAAACCCAAAGCCAAACCCAAAGCCAAAACTTGGCAGTGAATCAAGACTCACAAAGCCACGAGAACCAAACGGTTTATCATCAAGATCATGTTAGCCAAAGTGGAGTAAACCAATACCAAACCAAACAACTCGATAACACATTTACTCAAGAACTCCAATCTTGCTTGCCACCACTCCCCGATGAAGCTCAAGTAAATGACTTGGATCATCTCTTTAATGGTTTTGGAGAGCAAACTCTAGCTTCAACCTCAACTACGTCGGTCCAAGATTACAATATTCCATCTTTCAACGATTATTCAAGTTCTGAATTCGTATTAGATCCTTCTTATTCAGACCAGAGCTTCAACTTCACTACTTCGGTTCTAACCACGCCAACTTCGAGCCCGACTCCGTTAAACTCGAGTTCCACGACTTACATCAATAGTAGCAGTTGCAGCACTGAGGATGAAATGGAAAGCTATTGTAGTAATCTCATGAAGTTTGATATTCCTGATTTCTTGGACGTTAATGGGTTTATTATATAAATTCCAAGAAACCAAAGTAAAAAAATCCATTGGGATAGAGTTTTTTTCTTTTCTTTTCAAATTTGTTGTAATTTTAATACTTGTTTTTTCATGTGGATTTGTTTACATGTAAAATACTTGTTGTTTAATGTATTTATTATTTGTTTAGAGTTTATCATATCTATCTAATAATACCATTTTTTTAATAGTGGAGTTTCCATTATTGGTATTAATGATATCCACTTTTTATTTAAATATTTATATTTGGCCGGCATTACTTCTACTACATATATGCAATTATGCATAGTCTTCTACTCTCCTATCAATATTATATTTGACTCAATGATATGTATAATTGATATGTGGTGCTGAAATTTCCTGATATAGACATAAAAACAATATTTTAATAAATACATCATTGACTTATGTCATGTTTTCCAAAAGGTATTAATGGAAACGTATGAGCCAAACCAATATAGTCCAAATGATTCACCATATACATTTTTATACTTTATATTTTTTCCATGATCACAAGATCACCCACATGCATTTCCAGCAAGATCTCAAGTAACTTTTTAATAAATTAAATGGTTTTAGTTGTGTTTAATTTTGTATCATCTTTATGACTTATGGATGTTTTTATTATAGACCTAAATATTACAACTCTAAGTTAAATCTAAAAAGTTTGTGGTTATTTAATGGCTGAAATATCTACCATTTTAATTGATGAAACAAACATTTAAATTTTAATCATCAAATTTTGATGGTTTCTGTATATTTTAAATTACAAGAATATTTGATTGTTTACATGTTTTAAATATTTATATGGGTTGCGATTGGTATCATTTGGTTATAAAACAATCAATACGATTTTTTGTATTTATAACAAATATTTTGAGGTTATGTTCAGAAATTTACCAAAAAATTATATGTATATTTAAGTCAGGTGATTATTAAAAAAATTAAAACTCATCTCCATCCAGAAGAAACATGCATGTAGCTAGAAATGAAAGATAGGTACTCTAGCTATTTGCTGAAAAAGTAATTCAAACTGTGTTTCCGTAAATCAAACTCTGTTACTCAACAGTTATTTCTTTTAATACTTATGAAAGTAATTGATATTATGTGGTTGATGACTGATGAGTACCAATTTCCATTTAATAGTTATCAATCACAAAACTAAAAACCAAAAAATCTAATTACTACTAAAAATAACATTACTAATATAAGGATCTATTTCTCAATCTTTCTAACCATCTCGGTGCAGTTGATTGTCTCTATTTTTTGCACTATAGACCTTTATTATTTTATGTTTTACCAATCATTTTCTTAGTAAACTCACATGTAGAAGAAGTTGCGATAACCGGAGCGAGGAGTAACCGGCGCGTGAACATGGTAACACGTGTCCTTCACCTTTACGTGCAGAAGTAAAAGACACAACTACTGTTTCATGGGATCATGGAAAAAAGTGTCTAATGAGCCAGTTACACGTGTCCGTGTAGTGTCGATGTAATTAAGACACAAAGGAGAAAAATTAAAGCCTCCAAAATAATTGAAATCACGGCGTAGGTTTTTGTAATCGCTTTACACGTGTAGATATCACACACCATTTACGATAGAGAACACGTGGAGCTCAATAATAGATCATTGGGGCCCACTTTTATGTGTTCTTGAATGACGATTTTTTTTTCATTTTTCGGATGAGCTGTTATTTTTTGACTGCTGGATTGGACACACATGAAAAAAAAAAAAAAAAAAAAAACTTTACAATGTTTTTTAAGTTGTGTTCGAATAAATTAAATGATGTGATTTTGACTTGTGATTTTTGTTTTTCTTTAGTTATGTCAACTATTTAGTGCTGTATATTGAGACGATGACTTTTTTGGCGGTTCTTCTTCTAGAGACCATAGTGATTTTCTTATCACTTTTTAAGGCAAAGTCTTAGGTTTTGTGTAACATAATTAATCTGAATGGTTTATGTTAAGCTACCATTTTGCCAACATAAATAGGCTAAATATCTTAACTAGATATATGTTAATAAAAAACTATTGATTAATCTTTCGAAGAAATTAAAAAAAAATTGTTAGGTGTTTAACATATACATATATAATTGTTAAAACAGTTTATAATAGTTTATAAAAGCAACAAAATTAAATCAGTGTCAACTGTCAATCACATATATAGCAAAATATTATGTTCAGTGTTAGTATTTTTTATAGAGTTGTAATGTTTGAAAAAAATGTGAAATATATTGACTTCAAAACAAAGAATCAGAATAATAAAAGTTGAAAAAGAAAAAAATTAAAGAAAAATTGGGCGGTTGCGTAATACGAATTTCGAACCAAAGCATAAAGGCAAAATTTGTTTTACATGCTCCCGGTTGTTTTCGTGGGTGTTTTTGTGTCTTCATGTCTTTAATTGACAAACATCAAAACGTGTTTTTCTTGTATATACTTCGTGTTGAGTTTATATGCAGCCCACTTGATCACACAAAAAAAAAACCTAATATATTCCTATACATTCACAAACTATTTCTTTATAGGTTTCAATTCTATGTAGTTTTGTCTAAATTAATCATCATTTCATATCTAGTTAGTCTATCATTAAAATCAAGCAGGGGACACAAAAATTACCTTGGACAATTTTTTTTTTAATGTGTGTACTTTCTTTTTTATGATATGTGTACTCGATAAAACATTAATGTTATATAGCTAAACTGTGTTTTTATTTCATTATCTACTAAACTTTTCAGAATTGATGTCTCTACTAATTTTCTACGTTTGAAATTGACATTTAAAGTTATTCACACATTAAGAAAATATATTAGAAATTCTATCATACCTTAAAAAAAATTGATTGTTGATAATTCAGTATTTAAAACTAAACTAACACTGCAAATTGATATAAAACAATAACTAATTGAAATAAAAATTTAACGTCTAAAACTATAATTTATATGAAAAAGAGGAAATATACTAGATACATGTCACAAACTCGACCTTTCATGTCCAACCATTTGGTTAGATTCTATGCTTACCACAATTCCTAACTTTTATAATCCAGAAATTCATGGTTTGGTGGTTCTTTTGCATTTATGTTTGGTTGCCTAGAGTCCAAATCTTTTAGTAGAGAAAACTGAGAGAAATTCTTTTAACAAAGAGTATGTTTGTGACTGAAGTATAATTCATTAGACATGATATAAACTGGCATTTTTGGATACATATCCCATTATTAATTATTTACATCCGATATTTTGGTTTAAAACATTTGGGTTATGATATTTTTACTAAATGGATAACAATTCAAACTTTTTGGTCAATTTTATAACTCGGGTTTGAATATGTGATGTGTCCTAGAGTATGTTGTTTTATTACATGGCTCACTAGTCAAAATTATCCCAAAAGCTATAATTGAGTACGAACAATTAAATTATTATCGCCAAAAAGTTGACTACTGAGTCGAATAATTGATAGTAAATTATTGACATCCGTACGGTCAGAAGCTTCTTTAATCACATGTGGTTATAATAATGGTCGACGCCCACGTATTCCATACGTCATTTATACATCAAAATGAGGTGTGTCTAAATGTCAAATTTCATTATTATTTTTTAAGGAAAAAGGTTGTTTTGTATATATGATGAAACTTTTTAAGTCGTTAAGTTATAATTTATTAAGTAAGTACTTAATGGTAAAAAAGAATCAACCATGATCCAATTAGTTATTCCTTCCATTTTCACAAATAGTGTTGCTTTAAAGTTGTTAAATTTTGTTTGATATAAGAATAACTCTAATTTGACTCTTACTGAAAACTAATTAAGTTGAATTAAAGTTAGTAGACTTTATAAGTAGTTTACCAAATCGAAACATGTATGAATGTATTTGTAATCCTATTAGTATGTGTAACATATTCTAACACAAATTAAATACTAACTGTTCTGAAATCGATAATGGTCTTAGACTTTTGAAGTCAAACAAAAAGGAGCATTATCCAATCATAGTCGGACCATTATATTAATTGAAAAGTGATCGAAATAACTTTCTTATAAGAAAAGCAAAACAACAAAAAAAAAACTCAAGTTCAAAACCTTTATAAAAGAAAACAAGAACTCAATTTCTACTAAAGCAAAACTTATAGACCAATTAAGTCACACATGTACAGAAAGTCCTAGCCGTCCAAAGGAAAAACTAAATCAGATTATATGTCAATTTTCAAAAAGTTAAGATAAGAACTTCTAAAGTGTATATGTGTCTTTTGCTAGCATATTGTGGGTATTCTTATGGTTTCATACTTGGTGGAAGCAATTTGAGTTTGAGTTTGCTAAGAGCATCTACCGAATTGCATTAGAGTTATAAAATCAGAATTAACTAATGGTAGTAAAGTGATGAATTATTATGTGGGTCTAGATCAAAGTTCAACTTCAGCTAGACATATTTTTCATTTTCTAAGACAGGATTGACACAAGCAATTGTAGATTTAGAGATTAGTATGTATTTAAGTTTCGATATCTTAATAAAGAAATGATAAAACTATTATGTTATTTTATGAGACTAATTCATTCATTAGTCTTCACTAAAAAAGTGGTATTAATAAATATAACCATAAACATATATATTTGAACAAATTTAAAAGATTCAAAATATATGTAACAAAAACAGAATGGTGATATATATATGTTACAAAACTCCTTATTTGCGATGAAGAATCCTAATGAATAAAAGTTATATCGATTTCGAGATAAAATTACGAATATCTGGAAACCTTTCCTCTAGCTTGCTCAAATTCGAGATAAAATTGATGAAATCGGTATCCTGACTAAGCAACTCGTCAACAACTTCACAACAAAACTTTAAGGCAAAGATTCATTTATGAGACAATCAAACATGTAGTACCCTGAAAAGCAAGTCTGGTTAATTATCAATGAGGTGAAGTTTTCATTGGCTAATATACTGTTTGGTGGTGTTAGCTAGTCATCCAGAATTTGAGATTGGTTATAAGTTTTCTTGATTCTTAAACAAAACCGTCCTAAGTGAACAACGAAAATAAAGAGTCTACTTAGTGTCTTGGGAAAAAAAATACACGACTATTAGAATGTGATTATGTTTGTAAAAAACCATTTCTAATTTTCGGTGTGCACAAAATGTTCAAAGTAGATCATTCTTTTGATAGTTTTTAAATAGTTTTTTTTTGTTTATTTTCTGTATGAACATAACTTGTTTTTAGTGAGATACAAATGTTTGTAAACATCATATGCTTAATAAAGGTAACGAGGTTTCGAGTGATGCTGTAAGCTCAGAGCAGGCGAATGGACAACTGGCAAAGAAGAGAATGTTATCAACATTGTTTTTTTTTTTTTTTTAAGTTGATGTTTATTATGTTTTCCTTGGAGTGTCAAAGAGAAAATGAAACTTTATAATAAATATCAGTAATGAAATTACAAAAATGTTGGGATACAAAAAAAAAAAAAAAATGTTTGTAAACATCATATGCTTAATAAAGGTAGTACTAAGAAGTATACACTCACGATTGATCTGTACTCGGTTGAACAAAAAAGTATATTAAATTTTGCTGTTCTATTTTGGTTATATATTTTTCATCTAGTCAAATAAAAACTCATTGCAAAAGATTGTGTATACATTTTCTATTATGAACCTAGACTTTTATAGTATGTGTATTAAGCTAAAAGTTTATGTAACAAAACAAGAAGCATTAAATTCAAAAGTTTCTTTGTCACTTAACTTTCTCGGATCCCAAATTACGAAATTGCTGAAGTTTTCGTTCCATGAGATATTGAGATTATTGAATCGGACTTACGATCATCCGCCACCTCGTACACGGCCTTGTACACAAATTCTTATTCCAACGACACACCCCATGATTAAAAAAAAAAAAAAAAAAAAAAAAAAAAAAAAAAAAAAAAATTTTTTTAAATTTT
>OVAF01003008.1:0-13701 GCA_900406245.1 Odontarrhena argentea | reverse complement strand
GGGACTAAATCATGATTTTGGCTAAGTGTTCCCACCCAAACAAAAATTTAGGCTCCAGAAGGTAAAATAACTTCCCGCTTATTGAACTTTACTGAATATCATATATAAAATGCTATCATAAGTTACCTAAAACTCAGTTTCCATCATTCATAGCAAAAACGAAAATCGTGCTATCCTAATATGCTATCAAAGACCAAATTTCTTGTAGTGCTATTATATATATTACTTCTCTTGTAATTCTAGAGGTTGTGTCTTTCTTTTTCCTCAAATACATTTTTTGGGATTATTTGTTATGAATCAAATTTTGTTTACAACGGACTAATGCATTGTGCTCATTAAGCATAATGATAATCTAGATTCCCCCGACTAATTTTGGGACGACAAAAATAGCTGAAAATCTTAGCTATCGGATTTTCAGTTGAGCTTTTGGTCTAGCCTCGTCTAAGGAGATATGAACGCTATACCTCGTTAACTACAAATATTAAACATCCGACCATATATGCATTATAAAATATTCTTTACCAAAAGCCAATAAATCAATTAATAAAGATCTCAGACAAAGTGTAAAGTCCGTCGATTCGAATAACTCTTGGAATAGGACCATTGAAAATGTTCAAACGACATGACCCAAATGTTAACATAAGGAAACCACTAGACTACCAATCATTGGGCCGTAATGATAATGTTAATTAGGTCCGTCCAACGATTCCTCATAAAGTCAAAAAGAATAACGTACATGGTTAAATATACATTACTTAAACATGCATTGCTTACTTTTGATCTTATCGAATTGTTATCTCTTTTGAATCTTGGAAGCTGTCTACATGGTGCTTATTGATACCAAATGATCGATAGATAGAAACATCTTTGAGGATGTGTAAATACTATTTAAAATTGTTGATCACATAGTTCTTATTCAAATACATATACATGTGAACAGCTCCAAAAGCTTTTAAACTTACTGATCAAATCAAATCAAATCAAGGACACTTAACGTTTCGACCAGGACCACCATAGAAGAAGTGAATCCCCCAAGAAGTTCCACTATTTCCTGTCTTAACATTATAACAATTATGTTTATCAGCAAACAAGTAAAGTCCTTTTGGTTCTCTAAGAGTATTCGTTCCATCAACAATCATAAGATTCCTGAAATAACTTGCTTTCTTAAACCCTTCATTTGCGAAATGCCCACTTCCCATATCCGTGGCTGTGTGTCTCCCACCAGTCCTTGAGTTAACAATTTCACCTCCCCATTCGACTCTCGTAGCTTCTCTTCTTAGTGAGGTGAACAACGAGCTAGGCCAGTAACCTATATCATCTTTGTCATTGATCCTTAGCCACCAGTTTCCTGTTTTACGGTCCTAATGATATGGCAAAATTATCATTTTAGGTTTAGGTGGAGGGGTAGCTTGAGTTAGAAGGTATACATCTTGCGATTCAAGTTATCTTGAATATATGAATCACATATATTTCAAGATGAGATGGAATATGCTTTTACCTTCCATATGAGTACAGAGAGATCGTATTGAGTTCCACGGTAGCGTGACACAGTGGTGAAAGATCCACCTACGGTATATCGATTACTTGTTTGAACAAATCCTGAGCAAAGAAGGTTGTAACACCCTGTTTTTCGGTATCCATCACGCTATTTCCAAAAACAACATTTCATTAAGTACTAAAAGTCTTGTATGTTTATGGGTATGATTCATCAATGAGAACTTACCGTCCAGTAAACAAATAGTCTAGGATTATTGTCATCATATAGTTCTGGATAAACCTGTAAAAATTAAGGCAAACAAAAAGATGTTCCTTAGTTAAGTGTTGTTTTGCATAAAACAAAAGAAGATGTAGTGAAGAAGGAATCAAACCTGCCAACCAGCTTCAATGGTGTTAAGTGTAGAGCCATTTCCGGACACAACCCAAGTCTGAGCCAAGCTAAACTCTTTTGGAACTTGGACATATGGTTTCCAAATATTTATAGCAACTTTTGTCCCGTAAAACTTTCCGTTCCTTACACCTAATATCGCGTACTAAAGACACTCGAAAAGAAAAGAATATTGTAAGTATTGGCAAAACAATAACATGAGGCCAAGAGAAATAGTGCAATACATCTATGTATAGTTGTACCTGATGACCTCTCGTTGGATCAAAAGTTGTAGTTCCTGGTATACTTTGAGGAAATTTTTTCCCGAAACTCTCCATGGATTTTGGTCGTAAGAGATCTTCTTTCTTTGTTCGTCTGATTGGAATAGTGTTTTTGGGACACTCTCCATTCTTGTGCCAAATCTGAGTTATAGTCTTTGACTCTTTCTTGGTGTATGTAGAATCACTTTCCGGGTTGAAACTCGGTCTCATCTACATGCGTAAAACTTTCCTTTGCAACTTGCTAGTAATTCAAAAAGAACATGCTTAAGAAAAAGAGAGACTGGAATTGAAACCAAACCTGTAAGATATGATTTTTGAGTAAAGGATGATCAAAAGCAGGTTGGTTAGTAATAGGAACACAATCTATTACATCTCCATCTTCACTCTGCAAGAAAGATTGAATTAAGAGACGAAGAATTCAATCAAAGAAAAAAAAACCATTGACTATATATTGAATATGGAATTTGTATATACATACGTACCATAATGGACTTAAGAGCAGGCTTGTTGAGTCGCTTCAAATGTCCAAGTACCTTCACTTCCTGGTGATCGGTTAACTCTTTTCCATCAACACAAGTAGCAATTATCACTGCTATCGCCATCAGAGTTACCATGAAACCAGCCATTCCCCTGATGGCTATTTAATTAATATTTGCTTAGCAAAATCTTTACATAACAATCACTGGAATTTATAGGAATAGATTGCTTATATTTTATATTTAAAACATCCTGAGACGACTTTCTCACTGAAAAACAAAACTGCTTGATTTTGAGTTCATCAAAAAAAAAAAAGAAAAAAAAAGATTTGAATCCGTAAAAATCAGCTAATTAAATATCCCTAAAATAATACAATAGTAATACATGCATAGCTTTGGCTGACCTTGATAATATTTACAAACGTAGAAAATGGCATTTGACCAAATGATACATAATTTATATAACCAACTATAGTGATGGTCTGATGGTTTAGATAACATAGAATTGTTCTGTTGATTATATAATTAACCTTAACCAAAACAGTATTATATATATGCATGTAACCTAGTCTTCGACGTTATATATATTTATATCCTATTAGTTTTTATTATCATCATTAGTTAGTCTTGCCATGAACCATTCCGCGTAAGGTCACGATCCTTGTAATTCCATCACTTCATTATATAATTTCTACTTGAAAATTCTTTTCATGATTATCGAAATTTCTTTTGTCACCGACTCGCCATTAGAGAATTCTGTTAAATCAATTATATGTTCTTACTAATGTTAATAAAATTTATATCATATATTTGTGTTGTGAACTCGTCAACGGGATTGAAGTCAACTCTCTTGTGGTTTCTGCCTTTCTGGCCCAACAATTTATCGTTGACTTTAATGCAGCCTAGAAGAAGACAGATCTGTACAAAAGGCATGAAACTATAAAAATATTTTTTTATAATATCTCAGACTTTGTTGGCTTATATGCTAATTATAAAATTTGAAGTTTAAAAGTTAGTTTTGTTGATCAAGAACTAACATTTTTTTATCATATCCTCAGGAAGTGTTTTAATTCTGAAATATTCTTAGTACCGATTTGGAATGGAATGAGTGGTAAAGTCTACCATTGCGGTTTTCTTCACAAGAGTTCGACTCCAACTTCTCGCAAAAAGTCGAAAAAAAATTGGTTCAAAAACCGAAAAAAGAAAAAAAAAATTGAAAATTTGAATTAGCTTCAAATGAAGTTTCACCAATTTTCAGTCCACTGATTGAGCTTAATGCATGTCATCATTTAGATCATAGTACTTTAAACTAGTGACAACTATAAATTATGATATACTTTACATTTATTTATTTATTGTAATCTAGTAAAGTGTTGACCAATAATTCTAATTGATACTGTTTTACATGACTGCTTAAGGAAGGTTCAAAAGTCCCATCTCCATGTTTTGGTAATAACAGACAAAGCAATAATAACACACAGGTCACTATAAATAAAGCACTGCTCATATACAACAAAACACAATCACAAATTAATGTGATCATATAGATTTCAGTATACACATGGGACCATGTTCTTTAAAATTAAATTTTTACTCCATATAGAAACACTCTGAACACAAACCACTCTCAAAATATGAAATCAAGAATGTGTATCTATATATATATGTTTTTATACAATTGATTTGGAATGATCTACAAACATTTTACGGGCAGTTCGGGTTTCGACCTGGACCACCATAGTAGAAGTAACTTCCCCAAGAACCTCCATTACCATTTTTCACATTGTAACAATTCTCTTGATCAGTAAAGACTTGAAGATTTTCCGGATTTCTCAATTGGTTCGATCCATCGACTACTTGAATGTTCTTGAAGTAACTCGCTTTTCCCCAACCTTCCTCAGCGAATCTACCACTTCCCATCTGAGTGGTTGTATGCTGTCCATCCTCGGACTGCGAGTTAACCACTTCGCCTCCCCATTCGATCATCGATGCGCTTTCTGATAAGTATGAGAATAGTGAAGCTGGCCAGTATCCCATTATGTATTTTTCTCCAAATTGTAACCACCAATGTCCTTCTTTTGGATCCTGAGAAAAACCGAATCGAAAATTATCAAATAGAAGCTAAAACAAAGCTGATTGGTTGCATTAATTTTGTGGCTAACCAACTGAATAAACTGAAATTCAGTAAAGGTTCATTAATTTGTATACTAAAGATATAGTATCAACTGTGTTCTGTTTTTTTTTTTTCCTACTTTTGGTAAATTTATTCCAAAACCAAACCGAGCAAAAATTATCTTGGTTCTCGGTGTACATATCCGAAGAAACAATCGAACGACTAGCCTATTTTGTGTAATCAATATTTGGGAGCTAAAGATGAAAACAACTAAACAAGTTGGATTCTTGTTGTTGTTTACCTTCCAAATAAGTATAGTAATATCATACTGTGAGCGTCCATAGTTCGATAAAGGAGAGATTGATCCGCCCATTGCGATTTCCCTATTGATTTGAACAAATCCAGAGCATAGAAGATTATAACAGCCTGTGCCTTGGTATGCATCACTCTGTTTTTCACAAGGGAGACAAATGAAAAGATTCGTTCAATAAACTAAAAACACACACAACCAATAAAAAAATCGATATTAAGAATATTCAGAAACTTACAGTCCAATAAGTGAAGAGTCTGGTGCGAGAGTCACCATACAATTGTGGACTAACCTGAGAAAACACAAATCTTGAAATCAAAAACAGATTTCCATTTTTGCAGGACAGAGTTACAAAAAAAAAAAAAAAAACGACTTCAAGAACCGAAAAGAACCTGCCAGCCAGCTTCAATACTATTANGTTAAAAAAAAAAAAAAAAAAAACGACTTCAAGAACCGAAAAGTACCTGCCAGCCAGCTTCAATACTATTAAGATCAGAGTTAAAATTCCCACCCAAAACCCAAATCTGAGCTAAACTAAACTCATTAGGCATTTCGACTCCCGGTTTCCATACATTCATCTTCGCTTTGGCCCCGTAGAAAACCCCATCTTCGACATACATTATCGCGTGCTAAAACCAAAAACTCCAAACTGATTAAAATGGTCCAAAATTAATTCGAAAAATATGACAAAGATAAAGTATTACCTGATGACCATTTTGAGTCAGAACACTAGCAGGGTCATAAGATTTAGGCTTAGGTACACTTTTCCGACTCTTCATACCGAAATTCTCGATAGTACTCGCTCGATAAAGATCTTCTTTTTTCGTTCTTCTAATCGGAACTGTGTTCTTTGGACATCTCCCATTCACATGCCAAAGCTGAGATATAACTCTAGACTTCCGATTCTTCCTCTTTGTCGAAACTTTACTCTCACTAAAAACACTTTCCGGGTCTAAACTCGGCATCAACTAGAACCAACCAATTACCAAAACAAACAATGTGAGAATCACTCAAAACCAAAAACAAGAATTCCAAAACACACAAGAACAGAACAGAGCAGAAACCTGAACAGTGTGATTAATGAGCAGAGGATGAGAAAAAGCTGGTTGGTTAGTGATTGGTACACAATCAATTACATCTCCATCCGGACTCTGTTTCCAAAAATTCACTCAAGAATCAGCTAAAAATAGAAACTTTCTTCTTATATCTCTCTCTCTGAGAACTTTACCTGAATAGATTTAAGAGCTGGCTTGTTGAGTCTTTTCAAATGGGTATCGATTTTAAGATCGGAAAACCCATTTTCACCGGAGACGAACAAACAAGAACTGACAAGAATCACCACCGTCATTACAAGACTCAACAAGAAACTGACTCTTGTCCAATTAACATCCATGGTTAAAGAAAAAATCAAGATTTTTGGTGGAACAAGAAGAAGAAGAAGATGAGAGGTTTTTTTTTTTTTTTTGGGTTTGGATTGAAGTGGGATTGCGTTAAATTCTGGGCACTAATATAAACACTTTGGCAAAACCTTCATAAAAGGACAAGTAAGTGAAATTTTTGGATTCTTTTGGTATAAGATTGGTTGCTTTCTTTTTTCTCTGTTAAATTTTTTTTTGTCAGAATCTTTTTGTGGAATAATTCGAAGGTAGTTTTTGTTTTTTACTGTCAGCTTTTATTGGACAAAGTAGAAAATTTTACTGCCATGGAACATTCTCTCTTTTGATTCTTTTGGGTTTATTGGGATCTCAATTTTTGTGTGTGTGTTTCCAAGAAATGATTTTAGTATACCTCCAGAAACTATTTATGACCATTCCTGCAAATAATAATTGAAATGTACTAATTCTGACACAGAAAAAAGGTTAATTTACAATAGCCATTGTAAAATAAAATAAAAAGAAAGTTAAAATACGAATAAGAAAATAAATTTATATTAAAAAAAAAAATCAACTAATGCCTTTGAAGGAAAAGAACAAAAAACACAAATCAATTGTTGAATTTTAATAATATTTTTTGCATTTACTATACAATTCGAATTTCGTTTTTAACTACAATATTGAAAAAACATACATATACTTATGAAAAATCAGTCTAATCCATGAAATTAGCAAACAATTGAGTTTTCTTACCACTTTAAGATTAGTGGCCGACTACAATTTAAATCACAGTGAAAGAGTTTGAATTATGATACCTTACTCAAATAGTAAATTCAATATTCATCCACTACAGCAATATAAAATCATTCAAAAATCTATATAAACAAAATGAAAAAATATTTAGTATTTTTTTTTTTACCATTGTTGACTATAATTACATTTACCGCCAAAATATACTATATTTACACTTTTACCTAAAATAAATGAACTACCGGATTTGGAAAACAAGATTCCACAACCTTAAATCTATTATATCCATGACATTTTTTATATAAAAGAAAAAACTAAATACTAGGTCAACTAGTTGAGCTATGTTCCACTTACAATATACGATCACTAATAATAAAATATAATTATTTTTTATTTTGGTAGAGTGAAGATTAGAAAGAAATGGCCGTGATTGGGTGTGAGTGAAGAGTACCACAACGTGAGAAAACAGTGTTAAAGTCAAAAAGCCAAAAACGAAGCCACTAATTGTCGGTTAATATTATTATGGTGACAATAAAATGAATATAAATAAACAAATACACACAATAGTCTCAAATCTCAATCAAATTCTTCTCCCCCACACCTTTCGTTTTCTATTCTGTTACATCTCCAACTCAATTTTTTTCCAAAATTTTGTTTTTCTTTATTAAGCCGACTCAACACTTATGTCCTTATGCCATTAAGTTTTTATTGGCCAAAAACCATATGTTGTCTATTTTGGTTATGAATTCGTACAAGTCTTCTATTTTCAAAAAAAAATTAATGTGTTTCTCTTTTTTTTTGGGAGTAAAATTAATGTGTTTCTTATTTCGTGAAATGTTAAGATTTTTGTTTGTGCACCATTACAAAAAAAGATATTTTAGAGTTTGTAAGCTAATTGAATTTATCGTCAGTACTAAAAAAATCGGATTTTTTTTTTTTTTGTTAAATAGGATTTTATTAACAAGAAGAAATATCAAAGAAGTTTACAAAAACAAATGGTAGGTGATGTTTCAAAAAATTTTGGCTTCAATCGTACAAGTGTCTTGACATTTCTAAATGAATTATTGTATTAAAAAAAAATATATATATATATAAATACAGTAATATTTGACTAAGATTTGTAGTCTAGTACATGGTTGTGCTAGTGATGTCATTGTATCATCACATGAATTCGAACTCAGTTTTATTATATAATTATTGTTGAATTGTTGATAAAAAGAAAATTTAACAATATTGTTACGATTTTTTCTTTTGTTCTTAGTTCAAGACTTTTAAGTCTTACAATGTCATTGTATTTAGGAACGGTGGCATCACAAATAATCTTATGCAGTTATGATTAACAATAATTTTTCCCAAACAATAACTAATATTGTATTTTTAAAAACTGCATTGTTTTAAAAACCAACTGTTCAACAATTAAAAAAAAAAAAAAAAAAAACTATTTTAGTTATCCGATCAAATTAAAAAAATTAACTATCAAGATTATCTTTTTATAATAATTTTTACTATCCATATCCAATCCTAAACCTTTAAATTGCCGGTTTGTCTAATGAACTAAACCATGTCTATAATTATCTGACCCTTATCTTCAATGCACATACTAGTAAATTCCTAAATACAAAGAGGTAATAAAAGTGTATAAATATTAATGCAAAATTCTTGCCTCTAAAAGTCCACAAAATTAAGACATTTATGATTTATTATTATCGTAAAAACCACAAGAAAGAAAAAGACAATGACATCATTGTAGAGATTACACAACACGTGAACCATCCTAAGCTTCTATCCCCCAATGGTCGAATCTTTGAAAAACCTAAAAAGTTTAAAATCTCACGGAAATATATGTTTCCAAAAGAACCCAAATCGCCTCTTTCTTCAATAATATTTCACTTTGCATCCACTAAAAGGTGCTCAATCAGAATAAAGCATCCACTACAAAATCTTCAATCGGAATAAAACACTAACCAAAATAATAAATTCCAAAAGGGTAAACCAATGAATAGGGATTATTTCTTTATAAACGAGAATTTGAATCCATATCTAAACTAAACTGAAAAAAAAACATATCTAAAACCGAAAATTCTCTAAAAATATTAAGATACATGTTATTAAAGTTTGCAAACTAAATCATACTAACCATATATAATAGATCGGATTACATACCATATTAATCATAAACCAAAATCTGAAAACCAAATCCATTAAATAAGTACTCAATTCGAATAACCCGATTCATACACTAACTACAATAATGAATCCAACAAATTAAACCATCTTCATATATGCTATAAATAAATTCTTTTTTCTTTAAAACGAGAATTCGGATCCAAANCAAAAATAAAAAAAAAAAAAAAAAAAAAAATACTACATGTTACTAAAGTTGGTAAACCAAAATCATACCAAAGCATATATAATAGATCGGATTGCATATCACATTAATCATCACAATTTCAAACATTCAAACTTCCGAAATTTAAATGCAAATAAGAAAAAACTAATTTTACAAAGCAAAGTTCAAATTTCACATGGACAAACTTTAATGATTTAATATCTTGACAAAAATGTCTTTTTAAACTTGAAAGATAGACAACAACCAAAGAAACGAAAATTCAAAAAGACAAATAAAAGAGAAGAGTGGCTTCATCTCGTGGTTTCTTTAAAAGAGCCAAAGAAGAATCTTGGGAGTATTATGCTTAACTACATGTCACGGGTTTTTGATTGACTCAATACATCATCTCTAAAGTCCCACTAGCTAATTATTACGCACTACCAAATCCCACGCTTGGTGGACTGGACCACCCCCATAATGGGCTCTTTGATGGGCCTAGAGCTAGTTAAGCCTCACATATCCAAAAACACCAAAATCTTATCTTGTTTCATCTAGAAACCAAGCTCAGTGCTCACAACATAAACTTCAGAAACATAATGTCATAAACTGATAACATTCTTAACCAAACGTTGTTACAATTTTCAAAGGTACAGAACCTTGTTGTATTGTAACATTAACGGCGAAATGCATTGCCTTCAGCTTCACTACCGCGCTGTGAATAGTAGCTTCTTCGGCGCACGCTTTCTTCAATGGTTGCGCTACCACCTTTCTCAATTCCGTAGACACTTTTATTAGCATCGTCCAGAAAGCTTTTGCCAACGGTTACTTTGTTTTTATCAGCTTCCACTGCATCATTTTCTTCAGCCTTTTTCAACCTTCTCCATCTCTGTTCCTCGTGCACCTCTGCATCCATTTGCATTTCCTTCAATCTAGCAGCTCTCTCTTCTTCTGATAGTTTAGAACCACCTTTCCGGCGTCTATTCTGAAATTCATTCTCTCTGGGAGGTTTATTATCATTGTCTAAATCCTCAGTTTTTCTTTTCCTATCCTCTTGACCATTACTCTTGAGATTTTCCCTCTCTAAGCGGCCATTTGGTGAGTGATTCCGGTACTTCTCACTAGGTCGAGGTTCTCTATGACTTTCTCTTCTTTTTGATTCATCATCCAAATCTGATCTTCGTCTCTCATAGTGCTTGTCCTGACTTTCTCTCCTTCTGGACTCATCATCCAAATCTGACCTTCGTCTCTCATAGTGCTGATCACGACTTTCCCTTCTCTTAGGCTCATCCTCCAAATCTGACCTTCGTCTATCATAGTGCTTATCGCGACTTTCCCTTCTCTTAGACTCATCCTCCAAATCTGACCTTCGTCTATCATAGTGCCTATCACGACTTTCCCTTCTCTTCGACTCATCCTCCAAATCTGACCTTCTTCTATCATAGTGCTTATTATGACTTTTTGACTCGTCATCTAGATCTGACCTCCGTCTCTCATAGTGTTCCTCGTGAGTCCCAGATGTTTTGTGATGGTTGGATTTCCGTCTGTTATCCTCTTCACCAGAATCTTCCTCCGAATCAGAACGGTTCTTGATTGATGATTGCTTGCGATGTTTTTCACTTTTACGCTTTTTCTTACGCTCCTTTCGGTCCCCATCTTTATCCTTTTCCTTTCCTTCTACCTAAAATGAAAACAACTCCAGTATGTCAGTAACTATAAAAAGAAAGAAAGGCACATTCAATACGTTTTCAGTTGCAAAAGACTCTACATACATGAACTAACAAAAAAAATATAAATAAAAACACCAGAAGAAAAGAGAACTTACGGATTTTCGAATATTTTTCATCATTACAGGATTGTTCTTGATTCTAGCAAGAGCTTCTTGCTCACGCTGCCTGATGAGAAGCAAAGGGTCAGAGTGAAGTTTCCTCCACGAATCATTAGCAGATGGTGCCTTCTCCTCAAACAGAGCACCAGCAGCTGATTGATCCGGCTTCTCATTGCCACCAGTTTCAGCCTTGGCTAGAGGCTGCTCTTCTTTCTGAAATGAAACACCTGAACTACTCGCATTCCCTTTCCCTACAGCTAATCCTGAATCATACAGAAACTCCAATCTCTCTTGCCTCCTACAACAAGATAAAAAAGTATACAACTTCAGAACAATCACCATAATTCAATTGAAATGATTAAACCGATCAACTAACAGCATATCCATCTTATAGATTCAACCTAAAAATAACTCTAAATCACAAAGATACAAACTCTAATTCTCTAAAGCTAATTCCAAAATCAGATTCAACCCAAATTGATTGAGACTGAAAGTACAGAAGAAGATAGAAAAAATTTCAACTACTTCAAAATCAACAATTCCATCTCAATCATTATAGATTCTACACTATATCATAACATCCAAATTCCCAAATTAGATTTCAACTAAATCGATTACGATCGAAAGTAAAAAAAGTATACAACTTTAAAACAGCCCACAACGTCATATCACCAAATCAAACCCAATCATTACAAAATCAACACTAAAATCATAATATAACAAATTATAATCTCTAACCCTAATTCCCAAATTAGATTCAACCAAAATCAAATTGGGATCGAAATTGAGTAAAAGGGAAAACTTACGGAATGAGACCGGCTTGAACCTGAAGTTCACGAAACTCAGAACGTTCTCTTTCCTGCACGATCTGAAGACGAAGCTCCTCAAGTTTTTTCTGCTCGGCTTCTTGTTTCTGCTCAGCTTTCCATACGTTCTCGATGTTACGGAGACTTCCCGTATGCCATCCCTTCTTATTCAAAAATTTCATCCCCATGGCTACTCCTCTTTTTGCTTCTCTTCCTCCTCTTCAAAATTCGATTTTTTTGTTGTTTTTACGTTTCAATCGACAAAAAAAAACTCGTCGAGGGTTTGTATTATTTGTCTCCGATTAATCGAAGAAGCAGATGAAATCAGATCCGTCCGTTTTAAAGCGCGTGATGAGATCTAATCGGTTAATGGGCCTGTTATGGGCCTTTCGTGAAACTTTAATTACAAATTATCCGGTTTAGCTTGGTTTAGTCCAATGAAATTCTCACTGGTTAGCTGAAATTTGTCCATTGGTTGTGCAAAATTTTGGATGGATAATAAGACAATGCCAAGGCAAGGATTATTGCTACTAGAGGAACTGTATATACAAAGAGTCAGCTAATGTGACTAAAGACTATAGTCACTAAAATTCAAAATCGAAATCGAATTCACTACTAGACACAGTAAAAATCATTTGAGATTATGTTGTATTCATACAAAAGTTTGTGTTTGTGGTGAAGAAAGTTTAGCTTGTGATGAGTGAGCTTTACGCTTTACGCTCTACGCAGAAGTTTTCTCTTGTCCTCGCTTGTTTCTCCATCTTTATTCTTTCGCTTTCCTTTCGTCTGTAAAGATAGAAACACACTCTAACAGGTCAGTGACCAAACGCGAAAACAGAATGGAAATTCAGTACAAAAAGAAGAAGAAAGGAAATGAACTTACAGATTTCCGAGCTTCCTCTTCACGCTTTCTGATGAGAAGTAAAGGATCGGAGTGGGATTTTCTCCAAGAATCATTGGCAAAATGTGTCTTATCGTCAAACAAAGCACCAAGACTTGACTTCTTCTGCTTCTTGTTATTGCTACTAACATCAGCTCTGGCTTGCTGATCTTGATTCTGAACTGAAACATCGTTTACTGGATTGTACATAAACTCCACTCTCTCTGGCTTCATCCTACAAAAAAGAAACAACCAAAAATACAATTTTATAACAAAACAAAAAAAATCATATCACTATCTCAATTACAATCATCATACAAAACCTAATCATCAAATCCTAATTTCAACTGTATGCAGCAATCATATCGATTTTGAAACTAAATTGAAGAGTCTATTGAGATAGAGAGAATCAAAAGACTTACGGAACGAGACCGGCTTGATCCATGATAGCATGAAACTCAGAACGCTCCTTCTCTTGTTGAATTTGGAGACGGATCTCTTCTACTTTTTTCTGTTCGGCTTCGTGTTTCTGCTCGGCTTTCCATACTTTCTCGATGTTACGGAGACTTCCCGTATGCCATCCTTTCTTGTTCAAAAACTTCATCGCCATTGTTGATGTTCTTCTTCTTTTTTTTTTTGACCAACTATCCCACAATAACAAATCCAAATACATATAGTTCCAAGTTCCACCCAC
>OVAF01003006.1:0-13703 GCA_900406245.1 Odontarrhena argentea | reverse complement strand
AGGTGTTGGCGTGTATTGCTTCTTGAACGTTTGTTGTACGAAGATATGACTCCAAGTAATGACTACTACACGGATCATTTTTCAGTATTGTGGTGTGTCTTTTGGGTTTGCTGGTCAATCTAGAGTCTAAGCACTTAGAAGCGTACAAGTTGTAGGGGTCGATGCTATTTTGAATATTACTAATGGCGTCAATTGCAGCTCCGCACTCCTTCCACCTTGGTTCAGGAACTTCAAAGTTGCAAACTTCTTTCTTGCGATCTAACATTTCTCTACTGATAATAGCATGGTCCGCCAAAAATTCAGCATCACCCTTAATTTCTTCCACTCTGTCGAGTCCCGGATTACCAATCAGAATGCCTTTTAGGTTGATGAACGTTTTGTTGTTACGGTGAAGGATAATCTGAGCAAGTTGGGGAACATAATGGCCAGCGTAACTTTGACCCGTGATGTATAATTCTCTTCCTTTGTACTCTGTAAACTTCTCAAGCCACTTCACCAAAAAAGAATAATTATCCTCTGCTGTCATCTTGTCACCTTCCTTTTTAATATCCGACGGGGTATTCGTGTACGAGAATCCTACTCCTGTTGGTGATTCTATGTACAGCATGTTTGCCTCTGCAAATCCCAAATAATAGGATTTTCAGGCATTTGATAACATTGTAGGAATAAAAGATAAGTATTACATAAATTCACAAATAGTACCGTTATTCCATGAATATGGATTGCTATAAAGCGTTCTGCCATCGCTGTGTACGCGGAATGGTCCATTCTCTAGAAATGCTCCCTCTAGAGATGAGCAACCAGGTCCTTCATTTTTTTATTATGAAAGTCGATGTTTAGATTTCGTGGAAAAATGTCATCAAAACAAATCCCACATTTAAGAAAACTAATACATCTTACATCTTATCTAATTTTCATTGATTTCGAAAAAAAAATACATCTCTATGACTTAAATAATCAAAATTTAGGTGATCTAATTCTCAATGTTTTTAGAGGAGAAAAATACATGTTTAGACTCAATTCATCAACTTTTACCTATCTAGTCCTCAAAAATTCCATATAAAAAAATGTATATCTAGAATTTAGATAATCATATNAAAATTCCATATAAAAAAATGTATCTCTAGAATTTAGATAATCATATTTGAGCTTATCTTATCCTCGATATGTAATGTTGAATACCAAAGATTTTTTTTTTTTTTTGGATTTCTATATATATATATATATATGAGAATGATTCTAGTGAAAATAAAAGTTTGAAGAGAGGTAAGCATATACCTCCATTGAACCATATGACTAGAGGAGAAGAGGCACTGCTTTTGGTGGCTTCCACAAAATAATAATAAAAGAACCGACCGGCTGATTTGTCTACAGCTACGTAACCACCATATTGTTTGAAACCAACGCGAGGTTGTCCAGGCAAATTCTTGATTAAGTTACTTTCCTTTAGATTTTGTTGGTTGCCATCAATTGTCATCATTTGGAGCGAACCTGGCGACCCAGTCCCACTCTTTGACAATATTTGGCTTGTGCAACTGATTTGTGAAGTCAAAACTATGAATAAGGAAACATAAACGGTAACAAACCCATCTTGTAATTTTCCCATTGTATTATATATGATAATTTTGGGAACTATTAATAATTTTTGGGGAAAAGAGGGATGAAGATATTAGAAAATGAATGACTGCGTTTTATAGATATTTTTTTAAAATGGTTTTGACAACAATTTCATTCACGTATCTAATTGTCAAAAACCGCTTAACAGTTATTGTTTATTAAAAGTAATGGAACCACTTTATCGTTTATAACTTAGCTAAATATAAAATATACAAAGATTTGTCAAAAGTTGCTTTTCCTAACATGGAAAAATAATTTTAGTGGGTTTTTTTGTGCTCGAACAAAGGAAAAACAACTTGTGCTTCCAATTTTTTCTATATATAATCTTAAAAAGTGAAAATATATTTGAATATTGTAAACTATTTTTGTAAGCCAAATATTTTTTGAAAATACAAAATAATTTAGCTGAAAGGGCAAGGAAAAATATTGCCAAAACCGTTTGAATTTTTTAAGTAATGTCCATCAAGGCATTTCTTTTTAGTATTTGGCTACTTGCTAAGAGTACTACTAATATATCAGATGTGAAATATACAAAATTTATGGTGGGATGAATGAGATTGGGAATATTATTTTGATATATATGATCATGAAATCAAATCGACAATCATTTATTGATTAACAATGATCAAATAAGGGTGTTATTGGTTAGATGAATTCTCAAAAAAAAAAAAAAAAAAAAATTTGAAATTTCATTATTATTGGTAGATGAATTTTTGAATAAATTTTAAAATCTATGGCTATTTGTTATTCGAGTATTAAGTTTTTTGTGACATAATGTTATTCAAAAAATTTAGTTACTAAGAATTTTGAAATTCTATTAAAATCTACGTTATTGGAACACATTTTTTTATAATATTATTTATTAAACAAATCTTTTTTAATCTGGTAGACTTATGATTGAAAATTTTAAATATAGATCGAAAACTCTCTACAAATCTTTTTATACCACTAACTTTTAAAATTTGTCAATCTACACAAATTCTACCACCCATAACAAACCCTAAATCGATCAGAATAGAAGAATAGATTGTGCAATCAGATATATGTAAAAAGGTGAACCCTCTTTATACACATGATACTTGGCGAGCTAGACAGTGACATGTGTCATTAGATTTTCTTTTTATTATTTTACATGGTAATATCTCTTCACCTTCTTCTCTGGTGTGTTTCAATTCTAATTCATTTATTATCAGTCAAGTCTTTGTCTTTATGAACATCTAGAATTAAATTTAAGTTGGTACTCTCCTCATCCTTCATATCATAACATTGTAGTTGGCTATTCGTATCCTCTCCCTACTCCTAGATCTTATTCGCACCTATTTCCAATAACCAAACGCCAATGTTGTAAAAACCTTTCAACAAATAGATAAACNGTCTTTATGAACATCTAGAATTAAATTTAAGTTGGTACTCTCCTCATCCTTCATATCATAACATTGTAGTTGGCTATTCGTATCCTCTCCCTACTCCTAGATCTTATTCACACCTATTTCCAATAACCAAACGCCAATGTTGTAAAAACCTTTCAACAAATAGATAAACAAAAAAATAGATACTAATAAGGGGACAAAAAAACGTTGGAGGGTTTCATTTTTTGTTGGATAAACTCAACTAATAATCAAATATTTCCCTCCCAAAAGGAAACATCACGTACGCAATATCTACATTAATCATATATAGGTATAAATCATATATAATGTCAATTTTTCTAATGAAGAAGTATCGGTAAATGATTGGTTAACGATGCAACTTTTTTTTTATCTTTTATTTTTATCTTCTTTGGTGTCACAGAGGATAAAGAAACCCATACACTCCTTTATTTTTAAATTTTCGTCTGNCAATTTTTCTAATGAAGAAGTATCGGTAAATGATTGGTTAACGATGCAACTTTTTTTTATCTTTTATTTTTATCTTCTTTGGTGTCACAGAGGATAAAGAAACCCATATACTCCTTTATTTTTAAATTTTCGTCTGCGCTATTTTATATAAATTAAAATAATTATCAATTTATCTCTGACGAATAAAAAATTACATTTGTGAACAAAAGAAAGAATCATATTAAAAGAAATAATTGTGGATGTCAAAGTCGATTAAGAAATAGTAAGGCGCATTCCCAAGAATATATAAACTCTAGGAAAAGTCCACGCGTTANGATTAAGAAATAGTAAGGTGCATTCCCAAGAATATATAAACTCTAGGAAAAGTCCACGAGTTGCATGGATGAGATTATAAAATTAAAAATTGACATCTATATAATAAAGTAAGGTTTTCGGTTCAGTTCGGATTCAGTTCCGGTTCTTCGGGTATATGACTTTAGGACCCATTCGGGTATTTAGTTGGTTTTGGTTCGGGTTCGGTTCGGTTCTTTAGTTCCGGGTATTTTGCTAAGCCCTAACTGTGGATGTAGAATTTTTTTTAGTTTGTTGTGGCTGTAGAGAATTTTGGCTGCAAAATAATAAAAGCTAGCTTTCGTAGCTTTTTTAAAAACTGTAGTATCAAAGAACAAGTAAATTAGAAAGCGGCTGTGAATGTTTTTATGATAACTTTTACGATTTTTAGGTTTTTTAAAGTAATAAAGTCCGATTAGATAAATTTTGGCTTTTAAGACTTTATTTTTTATAAATGCCTCTACAATTTCTAAAGCCAATATACTATCACAATTTTTTTATTATTTCATGGATTACATTTTTAAGAAAGATTCGTGGGAAAAATATTTTGATAATTTTTAAAACATATGTAAAATATCAATACTAAATTATTTCCTTAGTATANAAATATTTTGATAATTTTTAAAACATATGTAAAATATCAATACTAAATTATTTCCTTATTATATTTAGATTTATAAAAAATCATAGTAATATTTGATTAAATCTCTTATGAGCTGTAGAAATTATGTAAAATTTGTATTGTAATATAAGTTTTAAGGAATTGTTCATATGTTTTTTACTTAATGAGTAAAAACAATAATGAAGTAAATAGAGAGACTAACAAACAAATAATTTAAAATTGATGTGCCACATGTAAGCTTCTTAGAGCTAGTTGAGGAATGAACCTTACTTTATTATATAGATATTTCGGCTCAAACCAATAACCATAAGTCAAATGTATATTGAGTTCAAAATATATAACCAAAAATCTTACAAAGGGTAATAGTGGTGACTCAGATGAGATAATTATGAAGAAATCATAATCAGAAAACAGAAAATTACATACACATGAGAACTATACAAGAGCAAAGATGAATGTAAGAAAAAAATAAAAAAGCTATTTCCCATTAACAACATTAAAACATTATTTGTATTCTCATTCACCAAACTCAATATCCATTCTATATGTAATCTCTTGTTCTTCTGAATCACATTATAACATTCACCTCATACCTTTCTTTATATATACAATGTCAATCATTTCATACCCGTTCTTTGAGATCATTAGATCGGATTAGTTAAACCACTCTTAGTTCAACCATCTTCTTTTAAACTTAAGCATAACGGTTTCGACGCTCGTATAAAACCCCCCATTGAATAAATATTTGACGGTGGGATTCCACCATCCACAATTTGGCATTATAAGAAAATGGGTATAGTGTTAAGAATTTACCCAAGCGCAACGAGACAAGAAAGGAAATGATCAATCAACAAACATTTGAAAGGTTTGGTAACCTTACTGGTGACATATAGAAGCTCGTTGCTTCTCACGAAACCCTCGTGGCGTCGCAGGGCCCAACTACTCAGACTTTGACGCAAATCGAAGATAGTTTAGCTGAAAGGCTACTACCATCATTGCGACTTTGATTGAACCACTGGTGTCTATTCCGGTCATTACATTTGTGCCACCATGACGACCCGTCTACCTCGACGTGGAACAGGTTTGGTCCAAACGGTAGCCTGATATCATCAATACCAATAACATAGTCGACTACTGGTCTGACTTTCGCTTTGCTATTTAGCCGCAAGTGATCGACCTTCACCCCAACATTATGGGAACATTACCGTTGATCATGGAGGAACTACTTATGTTCGACGAAAACATCCCGCATGGAGGTACGAGTAGCAAGAACAATGTCTAAGGTCAAGAGACAAAGACTGAAGTGACGGAGTTTGTCCATAGGAGTACAAAGAAGAACGATGTAGATTTTAGAGAGATTAACTTGAAGATGCACCAAGAGCTCAACATCACTCAGAAAACCGATCACGTGGTACAAGAAACTGCAAGAATTTTATTCACCACGAGATTCGATAGTATTCCAATAAAGGACATAAGAAATATTCGGATCCCGGTTTATGAAAGAAAAATCAGAGGGACTTTGACCATATGTACGGAAGTTAAGGTAAATATTTACCAGAATGCCTCCACCAACAATAACACAACCTATTAGCGTTAAGGCATGGCTTGTAGATACAATAAACATCAAGATACGATCAAACACGTACACCTAAAAAAAATACAATCACCTCTTTGGAGATAACTATCAACTCTTTTGGCGATCCCAACTCAACAACTACATCTTTCGGTAATTGAATCTCAAACAATTTAGATCTGATCATTAGATGATTTCTGTATAGTGATTGATTTGTCGTGTTTTACTCTCTGAATTATAGAGTCTAAAATCAATATAATGATTTTTAATATTCATACCAAAACATAATAATTTTGTCTAAGTTACATTAAGTCCAGCGAGAGATAAGAAAAAGTTTTTTTTTTTTTTTCGTCTTCTCGAGGATCATCCGATTTATTTTTTCAATTATGTTGGTGGTGGGTTTTTCACTTGTTAGTTTTATATCTCTCGATAAGAAATAAGGTTGAAGAGAATAAGACTGGTTGCGATCTACTCTGATAAAAAGTTAGAGGGTCCGGATCTATAAGATTTTTGGTGTGAATTTATTGTCCTAGGCAATAGTGTGAGAATTTTATGGTCGGTTTTGATCTGTAGTATTTTCGGGAAGTGTTGTTAGTTCTAGTTATCTATCTAGTTTGTGATTTGCAGTTCAAGTTTCTTCAACGATAGTTTTATAGAAGCTAACTTGAGATAAAATTGACAAATGTAATTAAATAAGAAGACCTATCTAACTTATGAAACTTGTTTTTGTGTTATCGTAAAAGTATTAAATGTCTATATGTAATTATAGGTACAAGGACGCCCCATTTTTACCTTAGTTTTCGAAACCCTCGTGGCGTCGCAGGGCCCAACTACTCAGACTTTGACGCAAATCGAAGATAGTTTAGCTGAAAGGCTACTACCATCATTGCGACTTTGATTGAACCACTGGTGTCTATTCCGGTCATTACATTTGTGCCACCATGACGACCCGTCTACCTCGACGTGGAACAGGTTTGGTCCAAACGGTAGCCTGATATCATCAATACCAATAACATAGTCGACTACTGGTCTGACTTTCGCTTTGCTATTTAGCCGCAAGTGATCGACCTTCACCCCAACATTATGGGAACATTACCGTTGATCATGGAGGAACTACTTATGTTCGACGAAAACATCCCGCACGGAGGTACGAGTAGCAAGAACAATGTCCACCGGCGGATGTACTTGTATAGAAGGAGAGGCAAGTGCCCCACATTACTATTATAATTTCTCTAGTGTACATGTATAATTATCTGCTTGTAACTAGGTCAATTGGTTAATTTGCCTCATACCACTATTACAATTTCTCTAGTGGACTTGTACCATTATATATAATTCTTTCTTTCCCTAAATGTATAATCCTTCATTTCCCTTTTCATTAATTGCATTTTATACTTGTTTATGTTTTCTTGTTTGTTTATTCCCAAATTTACAGTTTAACAAATTAAATTAAATTTTCTTAAGAAAAATTAAGCTATGCCATTTTCATGTATATGTTTAATAATAAATAAATAGAATATTTAGTATTTTGTAGTTCCATGTTCAATTCAAAGATATTTTTAATATAGTTTTGTTATTAATATAAAACCCGTATCTTTAAACATACTATTTTAAATAATTTTTTATATATGTAATAAGATCTAAATATCAATGAACATATTATTTACTTTTATACGAATTAGTGCTAATTTTATTATATTTGGAGACTTATAACTTAAATACATCATAAGTGTTAAAAAAAAAAATTAACCGTTTCTAGTCATATTTAAAAAGGAAATTGTGCCTCATATTAATTTTGTTCCTGGATCCGCCACTGACAATGTCTAAGGTCAAGAGACAAAGACTGAAGTGACGGAGTTTGTCCATAGGAGTACAAAGAAGAACGATGTAGATTTTAGAGAGATTAACTTGAAGATGCACCAAGAGCTCAACATCATTCTGAAAACCGATCACGTGGTACAAGAAACTACAAGAAGTTTATTCACTATGAGATTCGATAGTACGTATTCCAATAAAGGACATAAGAAATATTCAGATCCCGGTTTATGAAAGAAAAAACGGAGGGACTTTGACCATATGTACGGAAGCTAAGGTAAATATTTACCAGAATGCCTCCACCAACAATAACACAACCTATTAGCGTTAAGACATGGCTTGTAGATACAATAAACATCAAGATACGATCAAACACACCTAAAAAAAATACAATCACCTCTTTGGAGATAACTATCAACTCTTTTGGCGATCCCAACTCAACAACTACATCTTTCGGTAATTGAATCTCAAACAATTTAGATCTGATCATTAGATGATTTCTGTATAGTAATTGATTTGTCGTGTTTTACTCTCAGAATTATAGAGTCTAAAATCAATATAATGATTTTTAATATTCATACCAAAACATAATAATTTTGTCTAAGTTACATTATATAAGTCCAGCGAGAGATAAGAAAAAGTTTTTTNGAAAAAAAAAAATTTTTTTTTTTTTTTTTTTTTGTCTTCTCGATGATCATCCGATTTATTTTTTCAATTCTGTTGGTGGTGGGTTTTTGACTTGTTAGTTTTATATTTCTCGATAAGAAATAAGGTTGAAGAGAAGAAGACTGATTGTGATCTATTCTGATAAAAAGTTAGAGGGTCCGGATCTATAAGATTTTTGGTGTGAATTTATTGTCCTAGGCAATAGTGTGAGAATTTTATGGTCGGTTTTGATCTATAGTATTTTCGAGAAGTGATGTTAGTTCTGGTTATCTATCTAATTTGTGATTTGCAGTTCAAATTTCTTCAACGGTAGTTTTATAGAAGCTAACTTGAGATAAAATTGACAAAGGCAATCAAATAAAAAGACCTATCAAACTTATGAAAATTGTTCTCGTGTTATTGTAAAAGTATTAAATGTCTATATGCAATTATAGGTACGAGGGCGCCCCATTTTTACCTTAGTTTTCGAAACACGAAGTGGTTGGAATTGCTAATGTGTTTTGCTTAATTGCTGGTCAAAGAAATAAAATCTCATTAGTTTCTCATTTAATTGCCGTACTTTTTCTATAACGTAAAATGGTTCAAATCAGATTCGATAAAATAAAATATTTTTTAAAAAATTACATTATGTCTCATACAACGGCATTGATCATAATTTGATTGCGAACATATAATTTATTTCATTTTTTTGTTTTTTGACTTCGCAGATTTTGATTTATGATTTGAGATCGTTTATACAAGATTTTATCGGCAATATTATAGTCTAAAATGGTTTTAAATAATTCATGTTTACGGCACAGATAATTGATATAGTAGACACGAATATAAATGGATCATATATGGAGATATTAATAGAATGATAAATGGCGGGGACAAAAAGGAGCTGCAAATTAAAAAACAAACATGAAAGCAGATTACGTTAGGATATTATTGTCTGAGACAACAGTATCAGATAAGATCATAATCCTTGCGACCTTGCCAAATCCAAAAGTACTTTTTTGTTTTTTAAAAAGAAAATAATTCAGAAACCTATGAAGATTGGTGAATAATTATAAAAATACAACAAATTGCTTCAAAGGGGGATGAATATAAAGAAGGGATTGGTCCAAATGTCATGTGAGCCCCCATCCCACTTGACCCTCTTGGTAGGTCCTCTATTCTCCATGTAACCCCCATTGGCTACTTATTTTTATTCTGTTTACAAAAAAACAATTAATTTTTCGTCCAAAACTCTGACTTAACAACATTTTAATTTTCTCAATTCTGACATTTTTTGTTGTTGTTATTCTTATTTCAATCTCTGACTCTTCTATCAGTTCTATGTATGTCAATGTAACAAAATAAAATAAAATGAATTCAAAACATTATTTAGATTGTTTAGCCTGACCTTTTCCCCTCTAATTGATCTAGAATATCATTACTGCCCACCCGATTTCAATATTTTATTGTTTTCAATTTACTAACGAGTCATCGAATGTATAAATTGAAACGTTGAATACAGTAATGCCACATAAGTCAGATATTTCGTTATTTGACAACATATTTAATGACATTCTATAGTATAATATAATTCAGAGAACTAGAACCACTACTTTTTTTTTTTTTCCTAAAGGAGCTACTACCTCAAATTTTTACCGAATTTTTTTGATATGATTGTATAGTGTTAATACGTTAATCATGACATATATGAACACACTCGAGAATTAATAAAGAATGAAAGAACAACAGAACATTATATGAATTTATCCCCAAAAAAAAACTAAATAACATGCTGAGAAATTAATTTAATGAAGAATTGATGATACTTGGTAAGTCATGATATATGTTACCAAAAAAATGTACATAACAAAAAGGTACGAAAATTAAAAATGCCGTAGTACTACAACTTTTTTGGGTCCGTCCTTCACCGAAACTTCCTTCAAAGTTGGTTTGCCATTCTTGTAAGCGTTGACCCCACCTTCCCATTGTTTCTACATTTATTTTAAATACATTTCACCAAATTTCTAAAACATCCAAACAAAATATAATTAAGTAGATAAATAACAAGTACATGCACTTGCCTCGTCGATTCCTCATAACATCATGTATCTGATGTGTGTATATATAAATATATAATAGATTACATTTCCATGACAAAAAGGCAAAAACAACGTCATCCAAATCTCTCTCTCTCTCTCTCTCTCTCTCATCTAATACATTGTGTTTGGTCGGAATATTCAAGAAACTAAAAGACAGAGAATATGGACTCGAGTTGCATCGACGATAGTTCTTCCACTTCGGAACTTTTCACCACCGCAACCACAAGGAAGTTGTATTCTTTTTCTTCTCCGGCGGCGTCACGCCTCCACCGGATGGGAAGCGGTGGAAGTAGCGTCGTATTGGATCCCGAAAACGGCGTAGAGACGGATCAGTCACGGAAGCTTCCTTCTTCGAAATACAAAGGCGTAGTTCCTCAGCCTAACGGAAGATGGGGAGCTCAGATTTACGAGAAGCACCAGCGAGTGTGGCTCGGCACTTTCAACGAGGAACAACAAGCTGCTCGTTCCTACGACATCGCCGCCACGAAATTCCGCGGCCGCGACGCCGTCCTCAACTTCAAAAAAACGTCCCTCCCCGATGGTAACGGCGAGTTTGGTTTTCTTGAAGCTCACTCCAAGGCCGAGATCGTCGACATGTTGAGGAAACACACTTACGCAGACGAGCTTGACCAGAGCAATAAACGTCGGTTTCTCCTCTCCGTGGAAGATAACGGGACGTCTGTGACTCAAAACGACGTCGTTTCAAGAAGCCGTGAAGTCCTCTTCGAGAAGACCGTTACTCCCAGCGACGTCGGGAAGCTAAACCGTCTCGTGATACCGAAACAGCACGCGGAGAAACACTTTCCGTTACCGTCACCGTCCGTGAGTAAAGGCGTTTTGATCAACTTCGAAGACGTTAACGGTAAAGTGTGGCGGTTCCGTTACTCATACTGGAACAGTAGTCAGAGTTACGTGTTGACCAAAGGGTGGAGTCGGTTCGTTAAGGAGAAGAATCTTCGAGCCGGGGACGTTGTTACTTTCCAGAGATCGAACAGACCAGACCGGCAGCTCTTTATTGATTGGGAAATTCGGTCCGGTCCGAGAGAAAACCCGGTTCAGGTTGTGGTCCGGCTTTTCGGAGTCGATATATTCAATGTGACAACCCCAACCGCGTGCGATGGAAAGAGATCTCGCGATGTTGATATGTTTGCGTTACGGTGTTCCAAGAAGCAGGCGATAATCAATGCTTTTTGACATTTCCCATTTTTTTTTTTTTTTTTTTTGTATATCTTTTTTCTAAAAAATTGTCAAGTTGTAGGGTGTTGTGATTCTTGCTAAGTTGTATTTAGAAAGACAGGACCATGTTATATTTCATAGGGTGTTATTTCAACTGAATATATCCAAAATATAAAAGAAGGATCCACAATATTTTGGTGGCAAAGGTTGAAAGGTATCCATTAAAGAATTACAACGTTCAGTTCCTATATGAGTTTATAAGCTTAAAGAGAACCACCACTAATTCATCATTCTCTATAGGCTCCAATCAAACAGTGAAGAAAGAAGAAGCTACAATTGTTAAAAGAAAAAGTAACACTGTACATGATTATTGATGAAACACTTGGTACATTAAAGTAACCAAACTAAGTTTCAAAACACTTAATCTATTACAAAAACTATTTGCATCTCCGATCAAAAAATTTCACCTTCCTCTAATCTAACACTATCCCTACAAATCGGACAAGTGGCCACTTTCATCAACCACAAGTCCACACACTTGCGATGAAACACATGCCCACATCACAGACTATAGTATTTCCACAAAAAAATAATGTTTCCACAATTTGCTAAAAAAGTCATATTCTAGTATTTTCACACACCACAGATTATAGTGCAGATTTCAAATAAATTTCATTGTTTTTTCAATCTAATTTATCGTTTCAAATAAACATCTCCGTAGGCTCACAGACTCTTTTCTTTAGATTTAAGCAAAACCATGAATAAAAAATACTGAGACACTAAGCATAAAAGGTAAGAGAATATGATAAACAAGAAGTGCTGAAGAGTAGTAATAAGATCCATCAAAAACGAGTCTCCAAAACTTCATGACAATGGTGACATTAGTTTTTTTTTGCCCAAATAAAAAAGAAGACATCATCATCATCTTAGATCCAATAGTCTTCCAAGTTAAACTAGCTAGCTTAGTTCTACATACAGAAAACAAAAGCAAGAGATCCCTATTTGGTTAGTGACCTCGTTGTTGCCACAGAAGATAAAAGAGAGAATCAAATTGGAAACAATGAATGAGCAGAGATATACACAATTCTAACATTATAGTTAACAAGCTAGAGAGAGAGCATACTTTTGGTTGAAATGGCAGGAAGAGTAATGGTCACAGCTTCTACTTTAGAGCCTTGTTGAACCTACAACAACGCAAAGACCAATAGCAACAAAGATCTCAAATCAGAGAAACCCACCAAAAACTCCTCTAAAACTTGGCCTCAAATCTGATGATATGATAAACAATCAAAGAGAAAAAGCCAAAAAGGATTCAATACATTCGAAAGGGAGAAAATGAAGGAAGAAGCAAACCCTTACAAGATTTTGGTTTGTCACTGAGAAATCGTGAACTTGAAGCTCAGAAAATCTTCATGATCTTAGCTTGAAGAAGATTCAGAAACATCTTTTTTCAGGAGATAAGAATACAATCGAGACGGAAGAAAAGAGACGAGAAGAGGAATTAGGTTTTGTTTCCTCTACAAAAACGAGGGCAGTTTTGTAATATCCAGTGTTTCCATATAAATGAATCGCAGAAAAAAAGACGCATCGCTGAAATCAGCGTGCGATCGAAATTGTGAATCGCTCATCGCTGCGATTGAACGCTGCGATCGATCGCGAGGCCCGCGATTGCCAAAAGAACAATGATTGATCGCAATCGCCAATCGCAGGGTCCTGCGATTAGGAAAAGCACAGGGCCTTTGTCCATCAGGAATCAAGAAATTGCGATTGAAGATAAAGCGAACCAATGATTCCCCAAAGTTAATACCTGATTATTCTTTCATCCAAACACGCTATCGATTGCGATTTGCGACTGATCCAGATTATATGAAACTGAACTAATTTAATTCTTTTGGCATTTTATATTAGGATTAATTTTCCGATAGACAAATTTTATTTTTTAGATGAAAAGGATGTGCTAATCAATTAAATATATATATATATATATA
>OVAF01003005.1:580-13705 GCA_900406245.1 Odontarrhena argentea | reverse complement strand
CGGAACCGATCGGTTCCTACCCGGAACCGAACCGAATATCCGAATGCCCAGGCCTAGTTATGCCTTGATGATTTTGGGCAAACTCCACTTCTCTCTATTAAGTTCATCTTGTAGACTTCCTCCTTTCACAAAATTCATTTTATCTTGAAAAGATTGACCTTCATATCCCAAACCGAAATAGGTATTCTTTGTTCTTCATGTGGTAAGAATCTTATTGAGCTTTTTTGTACCTGAGTTTACTTGCCTAATTTGTTCATTCATCCTAGATTGTAACAACATAACATTATTCCGTTTTGTCATAACTTATGCTTCTAAGTCCTTTACCTTCTTCCGGAGATTCACATTCTCTATAATTAATTCTGCATTCTCTTTTGAGAGTTTAACCATAGTATTACTATTACATACATTCTTGTAACCAGGTTCCAAATCTTTCGGCAAAATATTGACGAATTATCAGATACTTACATACATGCTTGTAGCCCATTATTTTAAAAATTATTTTCGGGAAATTTTTTCTAGAATTTTTCTTTACTTTAGTGGTATAAGTGCTATACATTTTAAGTTAGAGCTCGAGTTCAAGTTTTTCTAGCTATATTTTACCTCTTTTTTTATTTCTACCTTGCAGCTTTCTAAAACCCAGGACGGACTCTGATTATTGATTATTTTCGGTAAAAGAAGTTAAATTAGATTGTGATTAGTTGTTGGGATGAAGATATTCCACATGTAACTGTAGTGAAAATCATGACTTGAACGAACATTGGTGATCCTGAGTTGGTACATGCAAGTTACAAGTGATAAGGACTCGAGTTTGACTCTTACAAGAGACATTTTTTGGCACAATCAAAGAAAACAAATGAGCAAAAGATAACGCAAAAAAAGGTCCATTTTCTTAACTCATTGCTTCTTTGTCGGCATATCTTAATATAATCATTAATAACTAGAAAATATTAGAGCTTCGTATCCATTTCTCTATAAAAACTCACATCTTCATGCCATACTAAAACAAGTCATATTTTTTTTTTTTAATTGCTTAAACTCAACACTAGAAAAATGAACAAGTTTTTTTAGCCCAATTATTAGTTTTCTTTTCCTTACAAGTGCACCCAATGGTTCATTAATTAGTTTAGTTTATTAAAAAATACAAAATTCATTAATAACATACAGTAAGATATACATGATCATATGTTATACTTTATTGAATTATTTTTTTTTAAAAATAATCATTTGTCACTTTGTAGTATAACAATTGATTAGTCACTAACAAAATGACTGATATAACGCACATAAAGAAAACTATTGATTTCAAAAATTACTAACACGTTGGCAAAGTTATTAAATATGAAAAGCTCATACACTATAAAGATTTAAAACCAAATTTAAATAATATATAGTATTTATAAATGCTACCCAACTTAAAAGATTAATAAAACTCACAAAGGAAAGAAATCTTCAATTAAAAAACACAAATCTCAACCTGTCACACGTCTAGCCCATTGGGCTTGTATACTCTTACATGTGGTCAATCCAAAATTAAGAAAGATTCTAATTGGTCAACAAAGTATATCCATAATGGTCCCCACAATGTCTATATATAAGAGAGATGATTTTTTTTTAACTAGTCTCTCTAGCCACCAACCTTATTCTGTCTTTTGAATTTCCATAAGAGATTTTCTCCAACTCTAATTTCACTCCCAAACAACCATGACAGATCTAATATTCTCAGGGAAACGTCCACGAGTCCCGAGCTTTTGTGATAAGCATTTGGACTATTCAGAGAATCATGTTCCGATTGGTGGTTCTGATTCTTTGCTTGAGAAAAAGATCCCTCAGGCTGAGGTGAAAAACTTTCTCGACATCTGTAGATTTTGTAAGAAGAACTTGCGCCATGATGAGGACATTTTCATGTACGGGTGAGTAGTTTTGTTTTTTCATATTGTTATCCCTTTTATATTCATATGTTCTATTGGTAATTGTGAATATTTATCGGACGAGATTCACATTTTTATCATATAGGTTATTTTTTATCTTCGACTATAATATTTATAGGATGAGATTCATATCCGAATAAAATTATTTCCTAGGTTCTCTTGTTGATTATATCTAGGACATTCTTTGTTGAAAGTCTCTTTTGTCAAAATGTTATGCGTGTGAAAGGCTAAAGATGATTATATGTAAAACATAGGTATTTTGGGGCATTTTGTACAAAACAATGTAGAACAAACCAAATGACAATTGACAGCTTCATAGAAAAATTGCAAGAGAAAGTTGTGGCCAAAAAGGTAAGAAGTGGAACCGAACCAGAAGAGTCCTCCAAAGATGATTACTTAGTGAATCCAAAGAAGATGGAAAAGCCGCGATTTTTCATATGATGATTGTGATGTGGTGGGTGCAGTTTTGTTTACTTTGTATGTAAATTTGTAAGATGTGTGAAAGTCGGTGTTTTGTTTTTAGGGGGATATTGGCAACACCACCATCAGGTTGATATGGGCGAGATTTTTAGATATGTCAATCAAATTTGTCTCATTTCTTTTAAGACTCTCTTTCTCTTTCAAATTATAGACTATCGACTGATATACAATGGTTTAGGGTACTTAAGCCATATATATAGCCTCTTGATTATTATTATTTTATTAATCATAGTGGCCGTATTTTGTTGTTTACTTTTTAATGTTGGTTTGGAATGGTAGTTTGTAGAATTGCTTTGGTGTTATTATGATTACAAAGTATTTCTTTAATCATAATGAGCCGAGAAACAAAAAAAGCCTTAACCGCAACACATCATGCATAAGTACATGACAAAATTATGTGTGTTAACCCACAAATTTGAGCATTTTCATATTTTTTTTGTAAAATCTCTAACAGTGTTCAAAATATTAACGAATTGATATCATTCGGTAATTTTGGAAAAATGCTCAAATTTTGTGTGTGTGTTTTAACCCACAAATTTTAGAGTTTTTCAATTTTTTTGTATGATCTCTAATGGTGTCCAAAATATTGACGAATTGCTATCAATTGGTAATTCTAGAATAATACTATAATTTCATGTGTATTTAACCCACAAATTTTGGGCATTTTTCACATTTTTTTGTATGATCTCTAATTGTTTCCAAAATATTGACGAATTTCTATCATTTGATAATTTTGAAAATATATTCTAATTTTGTGTGCATGAATTTGATGGGGTTTCACAGTTTTTTGTTATGATCACTAATGGTGTCCAATATATTGACAAAAAAAATATCATTTGTTAATTTGGAAAAATACTCAAATTTCGTGTATTAATCCACAAATTTGAGCGTTTTACATATATGTTTGTGGCAAATTATTTTTAAAATTATTTTCGGCTAATTTTTCTAGAATATTTCTTTATTTTAGTGGTATATGTGTTATACACTTTAAGGTAGGGCTCGAGTACAAGTTTTTTTAAGCTATATTTATCCTCTTTTTTATTTCTAACTTGCAGCCTTTTAAAACTCAAGGAAGACTCTGATTATTGATTATTTGCGGTAAAAGAAGTTAGATTAGACAGTTATTAATTGTTGGGATGAAGATGTTCTGTATGTATGTATTAATAAAAATCATGATTTGAACAAACATTGGTGATCCTGAATTGATACTTGCGGGTTGCAAGTCATAAGGACTGGAGTTTTTGACTCTTACAAGAGACACTTTTGGATGCAATAAAGATTGCAAATGAGAAAACTATAACACAAAAAAAGATCCATTTTCTTAAATCATTGATTGCTTATTAAGATGATTTGCTTGCTTAATTTTGAATTACTTAAATTGCCTAAAAATAATGGTTGCATATGGTTTAAGAAACATATAAATCTTGGTTGATTTGTAAGAAATATCAGTGATGTTTGAAACTTATGTATATTTGTAAGAAATATTAGTGAGGTGTTCTAAATTTGTGTATTTATGTGTCACTTGAAACTTATGTATATATGTATAATATTTAACTAATACTTGGGTTTCATGTGATACTAGTCCTTGTCCGGACAAACTAACTGTCGAATATACTTCGGGTATGCAAGCCTTGAAGTATATATTGACGGGGATATTTGCTTAATTATATATTTAATCAAGGATTTCAAGATGTGTTCTAGGAATCTTGGATCGAGCATCTAGGTTCGTATCAGTAGCATCTCCAGTTAGTTAATAATCGGGGGTGTTATGGTATCAAAACATGTTTTTACTGTGTTCAAATTGGACTTGATTTTCAAATGTTTTATAGAGTAAATTAGTCGCAAAAAGACACTTTGGAAACCAGCTAGTTCCTTTGCTTAGGGTAGATGATATTAAGACTTACATATCATTTGATGCAGATACGACCGCAACGTGATCATTCCGAGACATCGAGATTAGTTAGGGAAGGAAAACGTGTGAGAGTTGAGTAAGCACATGAAAATATTCCATATTATCTTCAGTCAGACTTTTATCATGGTGATTTCATGGATCTACCAGAGACACGATATTCATTTTGTCTTGATAAGATTGACCTTCATATCCCAAATCGAAATAGGTCTTCTTTGTTCTTCATGTGGTAAGAATCTTATCTAGCTATTTCGTATCTGAGTTTAATATTCTTACTTGCCAAATTTTTTCATTCATCCTAGATTGTAACACCAGAACGTTATTTTTGTGTCGTAACTTCTCCTTTGAAGTCATCTACCTTCTTCATGAAATTCACATTCTCTCTCACTAATTTCGCATTCTCTTCTGAGTTTTTAACCAGAGTATCACATACATTCTTGTAATCATGTTCCAATCATCTTCACTCTCATCATTAGTAGAACCATAATCTTCCATTCTTTCTTCTGATAAAGTGATTTTGCTGTTTTTCACACATTCTCCTTCTGCATGACTTTCATATATAAAGGCTACAAAATTGTTAAGATCTCCATAGCTTTCATCATCTTCAGTTTCGCTTTCCTCAACTCCTATGATGATGGATCCTTCATTGATTTTTTTTATGATTCACACTCTGTTTAAGTATGACCAAAACCTTTGCACTTAAGCATTATATGATCATTTTCTTTACAGGTTGGCAATATGTTTTGAAGTGTTGATACCCTTTGCATTATAAACACTGAATGTTTGGTCTAGCACTTACATCTCATGATTTTGAGATCGATGATGGTCGTCTGTTGTTCTAATCTCTTATTTAACTTTTTTGTATATTTTTCGCTAACATAGACACCTATATCTTATAAGTTATTTGATTTCTTCTCATTTGCAACAACAAACGCCCTTCATTTACCATGTTTAGATCTTTCAACTTCTAGTTCCACCTCATATGCTTCCAACATTCCTACGCTTCATCGAACTTTAGCTTATTTGTATCAAGAGAAACTCTCATTGATGTTTTTTGAGATTCAAATATGTTTGGTAAGAACATCTGATGACAGTGTTTTTGGCACCGGATAATCAAATAAATTTATAATACCCACCTAAACAACCGAAATTAATCGGTGTAGTATAAATGGGATCGAACACAGGGACCAATGAACAAACTAGACTAGAAATGAAACACCTATAAGATAAATACTATACTCTGAAACAAAGTACGAGAAGCAAAGATGAATATGAAACTAAGAAACAAAGATCAAGCAAACAAGATGATGATGATGATGATTCGCGAATAAGTAGCAATTGCAGGATGATGCTGTAAACGGTAAAAACAATATAAGAAAGCGTTAAATTTCATGCAGGTTTAGAAAGTACAATCAAGTAGTAGGCTCTCAGACTAGTGTCGATCGACACCTTTTCAGGATGTCGATCGACAGTGGCCCGAGGTATGGGGTCTCGGTCGACACTCTTGTGGAGTGTCGATCGCTACTACGCTATGAGTTTTCTCGTTCTTGAGCTAGAACACATGTTGCTTCACAAGACTATTGCTTTCGCGCAGGTGAAGACTCTTCCAGTCCTACGGGAGACCTTATACATATGGCACCAATAGAAAAGGAGCATAGAGATCTAGACTAGACTAACAAATAAAGCGATCAATTCCAAATACTAGTTGTAGTCCGCCATGAAATTTAGTAATGTCTATTATTGGAATCCTGACGTATCATAACCATGGCTTTGTCAGAGCCTAGGACCCTAAGATCGTTCACTTGGGGGAACATACACTCTAGTACCTAATGATTCTCCCCTTTCGGGAATGACATAGAGATCGGATCACTCTAAAGAGTATCATCGAAAACCAAGAGAAACGATACCATCCTACTACTATGATATGCAGTTATGCACAATCCTACTACTACACAAAACTCAACAAAGAACTACTCACACATGGTGAGAAAAGACATGATACGAACCAAATTTGTAGATAGACTTTTTTATTAAAATTTCGGGGTTCCTGTAAAGTGAGAGCTACAAAAGTATTTATAGGTAAGAGACACGAGCTAGGGTAAAAAAATGTCTTCTAGAAGCTGAACATCAAGTATCAATCAGTCTTCATTCCAGAATCATCGTCATTTGGAAAGTTTTCATTTTTGCCCCAAAGAGGGTGTCGACCGACACCATGGTGTGCTGTCGGTCGACAGGTCCATGTGATATTCTTGGAGACTTCGTTTTAGGTGTCGGTCGACGCTCCAAGTGGGCTGTCAGTCGTCACTCAACGGCAGGATTCCTCATTTCTTCGGTCCTTACTCCATAATTTTTGATCCATAAAGCTTTCAAAAGCCACAAAAAATCCACAACACGTACTTTTACCTAAAAACGATCTTAAAATGATAAAACCAAATGAAAATTTCTTCAAAAGATAGCTACCGATGTGTGAAAAAGAGGTCAAAATCACATCCTATCAACATCTTCTTTACAAACATAGCATATTTGTATTTTTTTGCCTAACGTTTCTCCTTCATTGGCAATAATACAAGTTTTAACATTAAACTCTTCAATAGTTTCACGTTCTTCTATCCTTAGATTCGCAAACTTAGAAGCTAGCAAGTCTAAAAGACTTCTTTTAACAATGTATGCTCATTCAAAGACAATTTGAAGAGTCTCTCATGTAACTTTTGCAGATTTGTATCTCTGAATTAGTTTGAATTGTTTAACCTCTACGTATCTGAAAATCTCACTAAGAGCTTTAAAGTTCGAATTAGCTAACATCTTATCTTCTTTAGCCACTCCTTCTTAGGTTTAGAAATAACTTTGTCATATTTATCTTTCTTTGTCGGTGGTTCCAATCATTCTTCTATTGATGTCCAAGCATCTTGATCAATACTCTTGATAGGAGCTGCATCTTTGATTTCCACCATCCATAAGTTGCCTTGCTTATCACAGTCTAGTTTTTAACAAGCACAAACTCCCTTGTGTTCTCCATCGCTAGTCACAAGATTTCATCCAAATTGTTGTAGGGGACTTGCTCTGACAGAACTAAGAAATCAATGTAAAGTAATTAACCAAAAAAATATTTCTTTCAAAACTTCAATTAGATTATCTTGATGAAAAGCTTTTACAATGAACTTTTTAAATAGAACTTACAAGTATCTCTATTGATCATTTAAGCTCACAAGATCACATAACAAGGAATATCTTGTAACATCCCTGCCCGGCCATTTGAAAATAAGACTTTAAATGAATTGATTTGGCTACTTATGTCAACAAAGTGCACTTACCTTTTCCGGTACATACCTGAAAGAACTCAAAGGTTCGATCCGCGGTGTCGTGTAAGTGAAGAAAACACGTGTGAGTGAGGACAAAACACGGAAAGTTCGCGTGGTGATTGCAGGGACAGTAAATCAATGGTCGGGTTAGGCATGAAAGTAACGCACCGACCGTCGGACAGTGTTGGGGCCTAGGTGCCCGGTGTAGGGACAGATTGCTCACCGGTAGGGGCGGTTGGGGCGTTACTGTTTGGTATCGGAGCCTGGGAAGTCAAACCGATTCTGTCTCGGGAGGCTGTCCTTGGGCTTAAGGGTTATGGGCTGCTCCGGATGTTAGTCGGAGGGTCAGAGATTATGAGATGTAGAATTTGGGGACGAATTCCCGTTAAGTGGGGGAGATTGTAACATCCCTGGCCCGGCCCATTTGAAAATAAGACTTTAAATGAATTGATTTGGCTACCTATGTCAACAAAGTGCACTTACCTTTTCCGGTACATACCTGAAAGAACTCAAGGGTTCGATCCGCGGTGCCGTGTAAGTGAGGACAAAACACGTGTGAGTGAGGACAAAACACGGGAAAGGTCACGTGGTGATTGCATGGACAGTAAATCAATGGTCGGGTTAGGCATGAAAGTAACGCACCGACCGTGGGACAGTGGTGGGGCCTAGATGCCCTGTGTAGGGACAGATTGCTCACCGGTAGGGGCGGTTGGGGCGTTACATATCTCTTGCTCTTTCTTTTGCTCTTAGAAAAATTTATCTCTCAAAGCACAAATTATAAAACACAATATCTAATCCTATTTATACAAAATAGTATCTAAATGAATTTTCTATACTAAATCCCACTAATCTCCTTTTAGTTAATTCTAATTTTCCTTTTTTGATATAGTTCTTTTATTCTTTTGTTAAGAACAACGATTTTTTATTTCTAATTTTTTTCTTCCTTCTTTTCTTTTTGTTACATCAACTACTTTGGGTAATCCAAAGTTTATTTAAAATTCTAGATGACAAGTAGAAAAATCATATGAAGTTATTCAGATTGCATACCAACGTATGGTTGCATTTTAGGGTCCATTGTCTACCGGCACAAACAAGAAATAGTAAGGAAACTAGAACTATATATTTAAAATGTACTTAGAGAAAAGTTGAAAAACATTGGGAAAATAAAAAGCTGGAAAAAAAAGGTAAAGAGAAGAGTTGTGTTTGTGTGGGATGATGAGAAAATATGAAGAGCAGGCTGCCGATGGAATATTGTGTTTCCTCAAATATCAGCACTCCTCATTATATCAACCCATCTGCTTTTCTACGGACTTTTATTACTATATAGCAGCCAAAACCATTTTTGTGTTTGGAAAAACAGAGGAAATAAATTCATAATAATAGTTATGATAAAATACTTACAAATTGAAACATACAAAAGAACCTATCAGAGTACTTTCGTGATCAAAAGTTCAAAACCAAAACTACCCCTTTTCTCATTTTCTGTAATGATTTTTTCACTTCAGAAGATATCTTACCATCAAGTGCTTCTCTTATAATTAGATTCTCTGGTCATTCATATTTTTTGTATATTCTTTTATGGACCTTATGGTTTTAAACATGAAAATCAAATGAAAATACCCCATCATTCGTTTATGTAGATTTTATATTGATGTAGTATATATGTTTGGTCATTCAACAAACATATATTTGATTCTAAAATTAGAAACTTTAATAATGAAAACAGGAGTAATTTGATCAACCAAAAACAAAATTACAAAATACAAAGAAAAACAAAAACAGAGGAGGGTCTGCTTTGGAGTACGTAAAGCGCACAAGGCCGCCTCTTTCACTATTCCCAAAGCTCCACCACGTACCCAACAACCATTTTACTTCCTCTCTATCACATTCAATTTTTTTGTTTATTCCCCTTTATTAATTTCATATGGTTATTAAATTTGTTTTTACATTACACTTCTTATGAATTTTATTCGGATTTATTGAAATTTTAACCAAAAATCTCCATCATTTTAATTTCAAAAGCAAAAAAAAATTGAAGCTTGTGTAAGAATATAAAACAATAAGGAAGAATAATAATAGTTTTAAAAAGAATATAAGAAGAAAAATGTGTAGAATTCTTCTCAGCGGAAAAAAACAAAAAAGAAAGAATATAAAAATGTAGTCTCTTCTCAACACTCCCTTTACTCTTTTTTCTCTTCTCTCTTTCACTTTCCCTCTCTCTCTCTCTCTCTCACTCTGAAGAGAACAAACAAAGATGATAACAGCAGCAGATTTCTACCACGTTATGACGGCGATGGTTCCGTTGTACGTAGCCATGATCCTCGCTTACGGCTCCGTCAAATGGTGGAAAATCTTCACACCTGACCAATGCTCCGGCATCAACCGCTTCGTCGCTCTTTTCGCCGTCCCTCTCCTCTCTTTCCACTTCATCGCCGCCAACAACCCTTACGCCATGAACCTCCGTTTCCTCGCCGCCGACTCTCTCCAGAAACTCATCGTCCTCGCTGTTCTCTTCCTCTGGTGCAAACTTAGCCCCAACGGCTCTTTGGACTGGACCATCACTCTCTTCTCTCTCACCACTCTCCCCAACACTCTCGTCATGGGGATTCCTCTTCTCAAAGGCATGTATGGTGATTTCTCGGGTGCCCTTATGGTCCAAATCGTGGTTCTTCAATGTATCATTTGGTACACGCTCATGCTCTTCCTCTTCGAGTATCGTGGAGCTAAGCTTTTGATCTCCGAGCAGTTTCCCGACACTGCTGGATCTATTGTCTCGATTCATGTTGATTCCGACATTATGTCGTTGGATGGGAGGCAACCTTTGGAGACTGAAGCTGAGATTAAAGAAGATGGGAAGCTTCATGTTACTGTTCGTCGTTCTAATGCCTCACGTTCTGATATCTACTCGAGAAGGTCTCAGGGATTGTCTGCAACCCCAAGACCTTCGAATCTAACCAACGCGGAGATTTATTCGTTACAGAGCTCGAGGAATCCGACTCCTCGTGGGTCGAGTTTTAACCATACTGATTTTTACTCCATGATGGCTTCTGGTGGTGGAGGTGGTCGGAACTCTAACTTCGGTCCTGGAGAAGCTGTGTTTGGTTCGAAAGGACCAACTCCAAGACCTTCTAACTTCGAAGAAGATGGTGTGAAGCCTACTACTACTACTGGAGGAGCTGGGAGGTTTCAGTATCAATCTGGTGGGAGTGGTGGTGGTGGTGGAGCTCATTACCCGGCGCCGAATCCAGGGATGTTCTCGCCGCAAACTGGCGGTGGTACGGCCGCGAAGGGGAATGCTCCGGCTCCGGTGAGTGGTGGAAAAAGAGATGCAAATGGAAGAGATCTTCATATGTTTGTGTGGAGCTCAAGTGCTTCTCCGGTCTCTGATGTGTTTGGTGGAGGAGGAGGTAACCACCACGCTGATTACGCAACTGCTACGAATGATCATAACAAAGATGTTAAGATCTCTGTACCTCAGGGGAATAGTAACGGTATGGTCCCTCAACAACTTCACTGTTTCATTTTTTTGTTTCCTTCTAAAAGATTCAATCTTAAGTTGGTACTAATCACATCACAAGATTATTCAAGATTTAGTTTTTTGAAATGTTATTTAGACAACCAATATGTGGAGAGGGAGGAGTTTAGTTTCGGTAATAAAGATGATGATAGTAAAGTTTTGGCTACTGATGGTGGTAACAACATAAGCAGCAACAAGACTACAACGCAGCAGGCAAAGGTTATGCCACCAACAAGTGTAATGACAAGACTCATACTCATCATGGTCTGGAGGAAACTCATCCGTAATCCCAACTCTTACTCCAGTTTATTTGGCATCACCTGGTCCCTTATTTCCTTCAAGTACTGTTCCTAATTCTCTTTTTACATTTATTTTTTTAATTGAATAAAAATGGGCCAGTCTTGAATGCGTCTAGTATTGTTCAAATATTAATTTGGAGGGTAGTGTGTTGTGGTAAAAAGATTTGAGAGAGAATTAAATTGATGTGGTCTGTGCAGGTGGAACATTGAAATGCCAGCTCTAATAGCAAAGTCTATCTCCATACTCTCAGATGCAGGTCTAGGCATGGCTATGTTCAGTCTTGGTCAGTTCCTTTCTTTTACTTTTTTTTTACCTCTTTTCATTTATTATTATTCACTACGACCATAAAACAGTCAATTTTTTTTTTTTTNNNNTTTTTTTTTTTTTCTGACTTCCGTTCTTTAGAGTTTTTAAAATAAAAGTAAAAACCAAATCATGTGAATGCATGATGATTCTTTTCTTTTGTCTTTTGAAGATTATTACAAAACTTAAAAAACATGTTTTGTATCAAAAAAGCAAACAAGACTGGCTTCACTGCAAGAAAGCATGCTCCACAGTTCTCTACTTATCATCATAACATGTTTCGGAAACTATTTTTAATGATTTTCTTTTTCTTTTTAACCTTGTTAATGTTTTACTAGAATTCCATCAAACTCTATTATAATACTCTTTAAAATCATAACTTTTTTTGAAAAAAAAAAATGTACAGTGTGACATGATGTTATAGTGGTGGATCAGTGTAGTTGTAATGATTATTCTATATACACTCTTTGCAGCTAATCTGCTAGTTAAAGATTAGACATTTAAAATTAGAACCAAAAGGCAAAAACATAATATTAAATTATTCTTTAAATGTGTTTGAAAAAAGGTTTGTTCATGGCGTTAAACCCAAGAATAATAGCTTGTGGAAACAGAAAAGCAACTTTTGCGGCGGTGATGAGATTTATAGCCGGACCTGCCGTCATGGTCGTCGCTTCTTACATCGTCGGCCTCCGCGGTGTCCTCCTCCGTGTCGCCATCATCCAGGTAATATATTTAATTTTAAATGTTACATGATATAAATGCTTCTGATGTGTCTACTACTGTACTATTGTCTTTTTGTATGTATAATTTTTGAAATTAATAATTTTATTATTTGTTAAAACAAAAAACAGGCAGCTTTGCCGCAAGGAATTGTACCGTTTGTGTTCGCCAAAGAGTATAATGTGCATCCTGCCATTCTTAGCACTGCGTAAGTTTTTATTCCTACATTTTCTATTTATTTATTAAATTCTTTTGTTATAATTCTAAAATTCGAATTAATTACGGGTTTAATTAATGGGGTTTGTAATGTTTTTGTTGTTGTGCAGTGTGATATTTGGGATGCTGATAGCATTACCCATAACTCTTCTCTACTACATCGTCCTGGGGATATGGTGATCGATATGACCAAAGAAAAGGGAACACAGAGACTTCTTCTTGTTTTAATCTTTTGGGTGATATGATTAGGAAACGTGAAAAGAACAGTGCCTCTTTTTTGGTGAATTACCCATAAACTGAATTCCAGAGAAAGCTTCCAGGAGAAATTGGAGAAAGAAGCTCTTGAAGACTAAGCAGAAGTTGTAGCAAGTTTCCCCTTTTTCTTAATTTTAATTATTGAACATTTTCTGTTTCTTTTGGTAGGTGTTAGGAATTTGTAAAAGCCGTTGCTAC
>OVAF01003004.1:0-13713 GCA_900406245.1 Odontarrhena argentea | reverse complement strand
TTCAAACATATAGCTCAACTAAATTCTTTTTACACGTACCGCAAGCTGGATGAAATAACGGTCTTGGTCATCTCTTGGAACTACGGACCAACTGTACCAGAGGCCATCAAACTTCTCTTTCAAGATCGTAGAAATCTTTTTCACCAAAAGAGTATCATCCCTGCCAAACCTGCAAAGAGAAAAAGTAAACATTATTTACCATACAGTGATAAAGAGATGAACAAACATATTCAGTTACTTTGAAGAAGAATAATTCCGGACAGCCTAAACATAATTGGATGGATACATGTAAACAAACACATACAGTTACTATACAGTGACACCAAACTAGGAATCATGTTCAAACTCTAAAGACATAAGTTGTATTCCATTACAAATTAAAACAGTGGTTTGGCAAAACAAAAAAAAATCAATTAAAACAGTGGAAACCAAATAATCTTGTAGATAGATTTGAGTATTGAGTCTGTGATCAAAGATGTCTTAAAACATATATGATTAAAGTTCTCTAGATGTTTTGACAGGATTCAAAACTCCGGACATCGAAGATTCCAACAGACTCAAGTGAAAGCTCAAACATAAGAACATACAGAAAAGTACTAGATGAGATGGAAGAATTACTCACCATAAACCTTCACCCTTGGTAGGAGACATCTTTGGCAAATACTCGGCCCGGCCTGGTTTTGTCAGCAACGCATCAAGTGAAATCTGAGCATCACGAATACGGAGTCTTTCAGCCTCAGAAGGCGGTTCAGGAGCAGCATCTTCAACGTCATCGTCATCCTGCATTTTGACAAAGGCCAAAGATATCAATAGCATACGATGGAACATAAGCTTGCGAGTTATAAGTGCAATGGAACATTACACAAAGGAAATAGAGTGGAAAAGGAACTAAGCCAGACATTTCAAAAAGTATTTGAAAGCTATGTAAACCAAAGATTACAAAATGTACAAGTGCAGAAATCAAAAGCAAAATTTAGAGTAGAGATCATCACATTTCACTGAGTTAAATGACATGAGTGTGTATTAAAACCTGTGTTCAACATCCAGACATGAATCCTGTGCAAAGATCATCACATTTCACATCTCTAGATTAAACGAAAGCACAAACTGCATAACCATATGTTGTGTTCTATAATCACAAGCAAAGAAAGATCAGAAACAAAAGACTAAATCATTCCTCTATCAGGAGCTTAAACATTCTTGTAGATAGTAATCAACAAAAAAGCTCTAAATCTTTTCCCAAACTGCATAATCATAGGTAATATGTTGTGTCCCATAATCAGAAACAAAGAAAGAACTATAAACCATTCCTTAACTAAGCGCTAATGATTCAACAATTATTAGCCAAACATCACAGAATGTCTAAAGAGCTTATCCAATTCAAATTCATAATCACGCTAATCTCTTTAACCAGAAACATCAAGCAAACTGCATAATCATAGATAATGTGTTGTATCCATAATCACAAACAGATAAAGATTAGAAACAAAAGACTAAAACAAAACCATTTCTCAACAAACAGCTAATGATTCAACACTTATTTCTGGATCTCTAAAGAACTTATACAATCAAAACATAATCAAGCTCGTCTCTTTCAACAGAAACTTCAAGCTGCATATATCATAGATAATATCTTGCTTTCCATCATCACAAACAGAGAAAGATTAAGTAACAAAACACTAAAACCAAACCGTTCCTCCATTAAACAGCTCATGATTCAACACTTATTAACCAAAACTCACAGAATCTTTCAAGAACTAAAAAGCCTGGCTATTTCAATCAATCAGTGTGTAAATTTTGTTGGAATCAATGGAAAAGCACACTTACCATTAGGTGATTCTCGAATTGGTCCTCTTCTTCCTCGTCTTCTTCTGGTTCATGTCGGATAGGGTTGAGATCATCGGTGTTTCGTGTCTGAATAGGCAGGGTTAACCTTGGAGGCGGTGGAGACAGCGGAGAGCGTTGATCAGACTTCTCCCGACGTTGTTGTGAGGCAGATGCGGAGTTTGCGCCTGGTGAGACTCCGTACTGTTGGGGAAGAGCCTTGCGACCCACAGACGGTGGTGAGTAGTTCGACGTCGTGGGATTGGACGAAGTAGAGGAAATTCGTCTTTCCACGGAGGGTCTTTTCTTCTTCTGAGTTCCACCGCCACGACCCCGACTAGACTTCGGCACCGGAGACATAATTTCAGAGGAGATGGTTTTGGGGACACGAATCGAACAAGAGAGATAGACTATCACCGAGAAACTTAGGATTAAAGAGATAGGGGGATGGAGAGTGATTACGGATGGAGAGGGGGATAGAGAGAGACAGACGAGACGGAGGAGTATGGTGGTTGAGGGCGACGGTGTAGATGTTTAGGGTTTGAATCGCCGAGACATTAGAGAGCCTCGGCAGACTAGGGATTTCGTTGAAATGAAAAAAATTTAGGGTTTTCGTTTTTATATGGGAACACTTAAGTACCCACCACATTGCCACTACTAAAGTAAATTAAAAACTTAATGTAGTCAGTATTCAGTCGCATAACGGTTAAAATATAGTGTTAATGTGGTGGCAAATAATGGGTAAGAGTGGCAAATAAGTTGCAAAATCGTGGATATTTCGTTGGTTTGTTGTGGGAAATAACCCCTAAACCAATAACCATATCAAATTTAGGTCCAACAATAAATTTTTTAACATATTTGGGTTTTTAGCAAATGTTCACATGATTTCATAAGTGCAATGGGTAATTTTCACCCAAAAAAAAAAAAATTACCATTTAGATTATATTGTTCAAGTATGAATTGTATATAAATGACACTTATATTACATGATCATATATATAGGTGAATCAAAAATTTGGTATGTTTGATTTTTAAAAACTATAAAATTNTTAATGTGTGCCAAACATGTCATATATTTTGTTGGAATGAATTTGTGGCTTATAAATTCCNTCAAAAATTTGGTATGTTTGATTTTTAAAAACTATAAAATTAGGTTATGTGTGCCAACATGTCATATATTTTGTTGGAATGAATTTGTGGCTTATAAATTTCCTAAATTACTAAAAAATAAAAAACGAGGTTGCATTTCAGTCACTAAATCGTGTCAATTTTTTTAGCAGTGGGATATTAGTGGCAATATGGTCGTGGCAATATGGTCGCAATTGTTCAAAGTTGCATATTAGTGGCAATTTTTGTCCTTGGCAGTTTTTCCAATTTCACGTCATGCTTTCGGTTGCTTTGTAGTCGCAGTGTAGTTGCTTTTTAAGCAACAAATTTGCGACTGCTTTTATCGTGGTAATATAGTTACTTTGTAGTGGCAAATTTGCCACGGAATTATGACTGCATTTTGTGGTGGCAATTTTGAGACAATATTGCCACTACATGATTTTGGTGGATTTAAAGATGCAATTCAGTATCATTTTAGTCGCAAATAATTGCCACTGCCTCTGCAGTGGCAATTTTGTGGTGACAATTAGCCTGTTTTCTTGTAGTGTTTTCTTTTCTTCACTTGATATCTCTTGATATGGGTGCACTCATTGCTGGAGCAATTTTTTTTTTTTTTTTTGTGACATCTTATGATATTAATTAGAACTAGAACATACAAGAGAGAACACACAAGCCGCAAATCACATATTGATCCCGGAAACAAAAGCTGGTGGATCACAGGACGATTCCCAGAAACAGGTTAAAACAAACAAAACCAAAAGAGAGGGATTATTAAACACACCAAGAAACAAAAGCTAAACCAATGGAGTTGAACTACTAAAACTAAAGCAGGGAAAAGAATTTTAATGGTATAAATCTGGAAAACAACCAGACACAACCTCCATCTCTAATGAATAAATCTACATTTTCCAATAAACACAGGGTTGAGAAATAGGAGAGACATGGCCAATTTATTGCCAACATAGTCTCCGAGGTGAAAGATCAAAGTAAAACGCCTTGAATCAACCAGGAATGATATGGAGCTCGACCACACCGATGTAGAGACAAGAAGCAAGGAGACCCGTTGCAGGAGGTTCACTGGAGCAAACCGCGGCCAAGACCGAAACAGAGACTTCAACCAGAAGCTTACTAATCCCTGAATAAAGAAGGAAGAGCAACTCTAAAGGCTTAGCCAATGAAACGGGTTTCAAAACTCCCAAACTCAGAAACCGCTTAAGAGAAATAAAACCAAATCACTTGAATGCAAGCAAGGAAATAAAGATAAAAAAGATCAGGGAGAGCTAGAGAAGAAGAGATCAAAAGATCCCCAAAGGAATCAATTAGATCTCACTCTAGATCAAAACCAATCCGAATTAAAACAAAATCCAAATTGGGTGTGAGATCTCTTAAGAAACAACATGAAAAGAGAAAACAAACTAAAGAAAACGAAAGGGATCCGGCGGCGGTGCTTAAGGAGCCACCGACCGCCGGATCTAGACGAAGAAAACAATAAGACTGATCAGAACGAAGAGAGAAGCGAGAGGTTGAAGAGAGAGAGGACGTTTATGTTGCATATCATTGCTGGAGCAAATTATCAAGTACAATTCGAAGATAAACTAGTGGCTGTATTTTTTCAATAAAGATATAAGGTTTCCAATATTTGTTGCAAGTTCTAACCTTAGCTATTGACTATTGTTATCATTTTATGGGGTTAAAAAATGTTTTGAGAAAGAATCTCTTGCTTTTCTTCATTAATTGTCCCCACAAACTATAGTATATACAAAATAAAACTTAATGTATGGTTGTTGAAATACTATTTACTCAAATTTTTTTGTTGTCACGATTTATTTTTATTTGCATTACTTATTCTACCTTTTATGGTCGAAAAAAATTTCATCATAAGTTCAAAACCATTACAATTTCTAAAGCTTTATATATTCATCTCACTTTACGGCATTTTTAGTTTTCAGAAACAACATATTAATATGTCATCGTACAAGAATTATTTTTAAAAAACCAAACAAAAACTGTTGTTAAATTTTACTTTACTCTTTTTTAAACTAATTAATAAATGACAAATATCCAATATTAAGTTCTGATATTTTAATATAAATATATTTTCTTACAAAAAACCTGCGCGTAGGGGGCAAGGATTGCATCAATTTTGGCCACTTTGTTTCACCCATTTAATACTGGCATATTTTGCAAAGTGTATTTTTTTTATTTTGTTAATAAAAATAAAATTGGTAAGTATATCTATTTTCTATTTTTGTTACTTGATAAATAAATATTTTTTAGATATCAGCGGACATATGGTTCACAACAACAAATGGGACAAATCTTTTTGGTTTGAAGCCATTTGGTAATACATTCAGAATGGTATGGATGGTCACAAATTCGAAGCAAGACCAAAGATTCTCCTTCTTCAAACTCTATTTGGCAAATAACACAACGATCAATCTCGTTTTTCCTATGTGAACATACGTAGGTAGATTCGTTTAAACAAGTAGAAATTTCGGTCGGAGTCAGCCCACATTTTTCGACTCCGATAAATTCTCCTAGAGCAATCAATTCTTCGTAAGATAACTGGTCGGGGTCAATCTCATCTTCTTCCTCCAAAAAATCATCCTCCTCAGGGTTGGAGTAGCTTTCTTGATCCTCAAGAAACTCATTGATTTCATTTTCATCTTCTCCAAATCCGTTGCTATCAAAATACTCGTAGTAGTTCTCATTGCTTTCTTCTTCTTCATCTTCAGATTCTTCGTCACTTTCGATCATTGAAAGCCTTGAGGATGTCGAATTACTGATGTCAGGGGGGAAATGGGAATTAGCTTGGACGGCAGCAAGAGCAATTTCAGAATTTGCTTGCTCGAATAGGGTCAGATCGGGAAGTTTGTTTGGAGGTTCCTTAGGATCTTTTTCTTGGTTATCCATTGAAGAAGAAAACGCAGGAGATTGGATTGTGGTTAGGAAGCTAAGCTCCGTGATTTTATACCAAAATAGATTTCATGTCAAAGAGGTTGCTTAAGCAACAAGAAATGGATAATGTAACATAGTTTTTGTACAAAGTAATACAAAAGAAACGTGAGGAAGTTAGGGTATCCCTTTTCACTATTACAAGCAAGCATTAAGTTTTGGTTTACAAATTAGGTTTGCATTTTTTTAACTTTTGGTCTTCTTGAAAGACATCGAAGTTATAGTTTGAACGCTAGTCTAATTTTTTTCGATCTCCAGAGTAGACACCACTATATCTGGACGTCTACAGTTGTCGTACTCATTAAACTTGCTATTTCTACATATTTTTGTTAGGGAAATTTCCCAAAAAAATCTCCAACTTAATTACGACTTGATATTTAATACCTGAACTTTATACTATTCATTTTCTTACCCCAACTCAACATCGTGCCCATTTTAATATTTCGACTTTCAAATTTTACCCACTTTACATTTTAACCTAACGGAAAGTTAATGTCCGTCATTATCTTATTTTTTAATAATAATATATTAATATTTTAGTTAAAAATAATTAGGAAAATCGGAAATATTAATAAAAATCAGAAAAGTTCCTTAAAAAATCCAAAAACCCGAAAAAAAATTCGAAAAAAACTCCAGAAAATTCTCAAATATAGGAGAAAATAATAATAATTAAATTTAGATATAAATTATTATAAGCTCAATTTTTAGTTTAAAAATCATTATATAACAGTAAAAATATAAAAAGTTAAAAAAAGATCAAAGGAATTCTTAAATTTACAAAAAAATATAAATTGAATATATGGATACTTCATTAAAAGATTTGTAAAGAGATTAGTAGTATAAATCTTCAAGTGCTTGTCGTTTATCCTTGAGGAACAAGTAACCATCCTCTGAAAACATGACTCCTGTCTAATTGTGACCACCAATCTCTTTTTCTACCGTTGTTGCTATTTTTCGTCTCGTTGTTGAGAGATTTAGAAATGGAACACAATTTTCAAAGATGCTTGATCCAAAAGTTTTCCTTCTGTTGCTAAGGGATTGACTTTGTCTCGAGCTTGATAATTACGACTTATCTTTCCAAATTTGAGGCAGAAACAAAGCTTCCATGGCGACCTCATTTCTTGACCGGTTCTCATGTTGACCATTATAAGTTACAAAAAGGATGGTTGGTATATATCATTACTACAAACATATAGTTTTAATTTTTTAAAATAGTTTTACTGATATTAATCGATTTTTTTTGTTTTTTGTTGTTATATATTTTATTGATATATATTAATTTTAAAATAAAAAATTAAACTTCTAATTTAATTTATAAATAAATTTAATTATTTTTATTTTCTCCTAAATTTTAGAATTTTTGGAATTTTTCAGACTTTTTATGAATTTTACGAATTATCTTAATTTTTTATTCATTTTCCTATTTTCTAATTATTTAAATTAAAATATTAATATTTTATTATTAAAAAATAATATTATAACGGACATTAACTTTCCGTTAGGTCAAAATGTAAAATAGGTAAAATTTGGAATTTGAAGTATTAAAATGGGCACAATATTGAGTTGGAGTAGGAAAATGGGTAGCAAAAAAGTTCAGGCATTGGTTATTAGGGGCATCCCGAAAAGCTCTCTATTTTGGGGGCGTATATGATACCTGGGCTCCAGGAGGGGAATATCAAATCGAAATTAAGTTGGAGAATTTTTCAAGAAATTTCCCATCTTTTTATGTTTCAACATCAAACATTCTACATTTCTTTTTTTTCATTAAACATTTTGAACTTTTTATCCTGTACATGTTACATTTGAAAAAAAACTTGAACAAAAACACTGAGAAAAATGAAACTTAACAATTAACAGTTGACCAAAAAAAAAAATTAACTGGAAATTTTAAAATAAAAATTTAATCAATTAACAAATAAATATTTGAAGACTTCTTGCCGGAATAATTTGAGAACTGTACTATTGGATGTAGTAATTTTAAGCTAAAATTTAATTATTAAATTATTTATACTTATGCCATTGGAAGCAATAGGTTACATGATACAGGTTGACCAAAAAAAAAAAAAAAGGTTACATGATACTGGACTTCAAATGGTGTTGTATATGAAACTGTAAAGCCTAAGCTATATCTATAAACTAAAATATCTCGTTTAGATTTATATTATTCATACTAGACCTTTTTAATTATAATGTGATCATTGAATTTTGACATGTTAGTAATTTATACCTACATTTGAATTTAAAATGTAAATAATAGAATATAAACTTAGTTACTAAATTAAATTTGGTGTTTTAGATTATGTATTTCAATTACTTTTGAAATCTGTCGCAGGTCTAGAACTCCTTGAATATATTACGATTCTAAGTAGTATTTGTAAATCCATTCTGAAATAATAAGGTTTTTCTATAGATTTAAGTCTTCTTAACTCTGAAATCCATCCAAATACACTTAAATCTATTATATAATAAAATCCTTAGAAATTTTTTAGTATTGAATAACACATGATTTCATGTAGGATTTGTGAATCATAGAACGAATAACAATGGATTTTAATTGATTCCATTTAGTTTCCACTAATCACAAAATTTGGTTTTGATATGAACTAGATGATTCTCCTGCACCCTGTGCAGAGATGATTTTTTTTTTTTTTTTTTGGTGTAATGTGCAGAGATGATTTTATTTTAGTTGCATTTTAATTCTAAATTCACATTGGTTTAAATTATAAAACACATGCAATAGTTTCAATGTTTCCAAAAATATAATTCTTTGGTTTTAAAATAACGAACATATGGTCTCAAGCGGTAGTAAAACGTTTTCTGAAATAGTATCAAATAAAATAAGTTAAATCTAAGAGCACCTGATTTGTACGAGAAAACGGTCAAACAATTAAGGTGTACCCTTTCGAGCTTGAATTCCTCAAAACAGTCCGTTCCATGCACCCAAACTCTTTGTGACTTGACCAAACCGAACATTGATCGAAACTCCGTTAGTGAGCCGTGTGATTCTGTTAAATGGACGACTATTTCGTACCCCAACTCTACATAGAGGTACCATTTCGTACACAAACATTTAAGGTGTACCATTTCGAGCATGAACTCCTTAAAACTGTATGTTCCACACTCAAACTCTTCGTGACTTGACCAAACCGAGGATTGACCGAAACTTCGTTAGTCAACCGTGAAACAAATTAAATTATACACAAAATACAATAAATTAAATTAAATTTGACTATACACAAAATAAAATAAATTAAAAAACGAAACTTAAAACTGAAAAAAATTACATTTTATTTTTATTTTCAAAAAACAAATTATAAATACAAAATCAGATTAAATAGGGACTCTCGCTTTTCACTTATGTTCGGCTTGATAGCGGGTGGCTCTTTTTATTGTGTGCACTAGGCGAGTCTTTTTGTTGGTGATTCCAGATCCAGTGACTTGCTTCTCCACAGCTTGGTATCATCACAAACAAATTTTTAGATTGGTTTTGGACTCTAATCTGGTTTTTGTGGATTGAATCACAAGCGGACGTCACGCTAACGGTAAAAAATGAAATCTCGGTCTTAATAAAAGCATCAACAATGTCTACCGGTGATTGCCCTATATTCCTTGACACAATAATTGTTTTTTGAAAATAAAAATGAAAGTATAATTGCATTTCAGTTTTTAGTTCTGTTTTTCTTTATTATTATTATTTCTTACAATATTTGAATTATGTATTTCATTTGTTACGTTTTTTTGTATAATTGGAGAACTAAATAGTCGTTTTCCTTCTGACAAAGCATGATGATGTGGCAGCTGACTCACCTCAATTTAACTGAATCACACGGTTTAGTAACGGAGTTTCGGTCAATGTTCGGTTTGGTCAAGTCAAGAAGAGTTTGGGTGTGGAATAGACTGTTCTAAGGAGTTCATGCTCGAAATGGTACACCTTGATTATTTGGGTATGAAATGGTACCTCTACGTAGAGTTAGGGCACGAAATGGTCGTCCATCTAACAGAATCACACTGTTGACTAACGGAGTTTCGGTCAATGTTCGGTTTGGTCAAGTCACAAAGAGTTTAGGTGTGGAACATACTGTTTTGAGGAGTTCAGGCTCGAAATGGTACACCTTAATTGTTTGGGTACGAAATGTTACATCTACACAGAGTTGGGGCACAGAATGGCCGTTTTCCCCTGATTTGTACTAATAAGTTAAAATATGATATTCTATACAAATCACATATGTTAAATTTCAAATAAAATTGAGGAAAACAATAAATGGAAACTATATAATAGTAGCCAATATCAAAGATGATCAAAATAAAAATATTTTCAAAGGAAAATAATAAAAACTATTTTAATCTTACCGTGAAAAACCTCAAATACATTCATGTACATGTATATATATACCATATATATTTTGATAGCAACCACCATACATTGACAGAAAACCTTGTAAGTTTATCTACTACACCCACAAATATGGCCGGTTTAAGCATTATGCATCCGGTGCTTTTGCACTGGGCCCAAAAAACACTTTTCATTTTTTCTATGTATATTATGGTCTAAATTCATATGAAATATGTAAATAAAATTCTCATGTTTATATTTAACAATATATAACTCATGAAAAAAAAAGTGGGCACATGCTAGGGTCTCGGTGCTCTTTGAGTCGCGCTTGCCCACATATATAGTTGTTCTTTTCCCTAAATACGGAACACTATTATTAAAACACAAGAACTAGTAGTACCGACAATCAGAGATCTCTTGGTTCTCAAGAATGGTGTTCCTCTCCATCATTCAACTTGGCCCTCCCGACCTCTCTTGAATGAGCATTTTTCTGAAGACATTAGTTTACGTCTCAGGTTTCTCAAGCTTGCCTCTGAGGTACCTCAGGACGAATGAATTTTACGTGAATTAGATTGTTTAGCTAGACTAGTGAGGGTTGAAGCATATTGGAAGATTCTAGACGTTTCTAGAAGCAGATAATATTGTTGGGGAGGATTATTTGTGGGAGGAAATCCAACTTTATCTTTTGGAGAAAATCAAGGAAGTGATAAGGATGAACTTATCACTGGAGAAAATCAAGGAGGATATCTACATGAATATTTGGATTCGATTCAATATGCACTTCCTCTATAAAAGGAGGCAAAAGACGTGCATAAAGGTTAACACCTCTAAGAAAGAAAAGGCACAAAGTTTTTATTGTGTGGAAAGGGTGTTCTCTTTATTCGTGAGTGAGAGAGATTTCTTATTGTGGTGGCTTGATTTTTTCAAGTGCATTGGGTTGCTGACAGTGTGTGTTGGTGTTGCTAACGGTGCGTATTGGTGTTGTGGAGATTCCACAAGATTCAAGTCTAGGCTAAGGTGGAGTTAGGACTCAGGCGGACGCTAGCTCAGGTGGAGTTAGGACTCAGGCGGATTTTAGCTCAGGGGAGTTCAGCTCAGGATTAAGTTATTGAATAAAGCGGTAAATTAAAGAGTTGTATTTAATTTACGCGTTTGCAAATTCGTTGGATTTTCTTTCTTATTCTAGTGGATTTGAAACTGGACTTGGTCACGGGGAGCAGGAAACGAACCCTAGTTAACAAATATCTTGTCTCATCTATTTCCTGCTTTACATCTTGCCTGGCTGCACTTACATCTCTTGCTTTCCGTTCCTTTCTTTTCTTTTCTTTTCTTTTCTTTTTTAGTCTCCCTCAATTTCCCACACCACACGATCACTCACTTGTTGAGAGACGATTGAGCNGATAACAAAAAAAAAAAAAAAAAAAAAAAAAAGAATTTTGATGTGTTGTGTGTGAACCAAACACCCTTGGATCATTCCGCTCGTGCATGATGTCATGTGCTCCATAAAGCTTCAGGTAAAGAATTTGGTTCTATATTTTTGGTTTTTTGCTTGCCATAACTACTTTAAGAAAATATCTACCATAAAAGAATATAATAAACTATTAATATATTTTCTTAGAAATTTTCAATGAATTTTTAGTATGTTAGATATTTTTATTATCTTTGTCCAAAAAAAAAATATATATATATATTCTTATTATACATGACATTTTTAGGGTTCAAACATATAACAATTATTACAAACAAACACACAAGTTACATGCACTTATATTCCCTCGTGCATGCAACAACAAACATCACCGCACTACCCAAACTCGGCTTTGAGGGTTCCTTGTTGGGATCCGAGTTTATCTTAGTTTTCCTTTAACTCAAATATCCGAATATTATTGAATTAAGCACACATCTATGTTAGAATAGCTAAATTCTAAGAACACATTTACACGAGACATAAATATCTTTTTCCCAAAATGCCCATAAAATGCTCTCAGACACTTACAAAAGGGCATCATTCATATATGCCAAAGTTGTCAAGATACAAGAATCTACAATCAAGCTTAAACAGCCTTAAGATCAAGACACCATCATCGACTGACCTTATCAATACTACCAAGGTATGTCTTTCCATTAGCTTATGTTAACAAGTTTCCATGGTTGTTTTGCAAGTTATTTCTCTTTTGGGTTTTATTTTCGTATCAGTTTCAGAGTTAGTGTCCAAGTTAGTGTTTGAACTTTCCATAGTTGTATTTTCTGATTAGTATCTTTATTTGAATTTGGGGCCTCAAGCCCTAAGCTCCAAAGCTCTTATAAAATTCTCCATTCAGCTTGTAATCGATAGACCTTTTGATTTTAATAAAAAGCGCACTTTTTCGTCCTTGAAGAAACCCTAGCCGTCGAGGATGCCTCCGTTCTTCCTTGGTGCGAAGCCATTGAAGATGCAGAAATATTACTTTGAGTGATTCAAAAACAGCTTATTTGGTCCCGAGCGAGTTAATCCTTATCATTTCACTAGAATTTAAGTGAGCGATTAACTTATATTCTCTTGAAGCCTCAGATTTGTTTGTTTGGGCGATTCAAATAATCATATTCGTCCACTTTCTCATGCAAAGCTTGTCCACTTTTTGATCTCTGAGCATTTGAGGGATTCCAGGCCGCATAAAAATTGAAAAATCTATGGACTCATTATGTGATAGCCAAGCGATAATTAACATTGTTGAAAATCCAATGCTTCATTAATGGACAAAACACATAAAGTGAATTTTCATGTGGTATGTGATGCGGTCGAAGCTAAATTGTTACAAACTCAATTTTTCCGATCACCAGCTTAGTTAGCAGAGGTTTTTAGTAAGCCTCTCGGCCGGCGAGAGTTCAAGGAACTAGTGATCTAGATGGGCATTTTCAATCCACATGCTCCAACTTGATGGGGTATATTGCATGTCATATTGGTGTGTATAAAATTGGTGTTTATATAACCAATTACCTTAGAATACTAAGAACACATTTGAATTGTTCTAGTATAGCAAAGGGTATCGAACTCAAGGAGTTTAGGATTTAAAGCACTAGAAATGCGAGATGCTATGTTAAGCTAATGCTAATCGAAGTTTTTTTTTAGTTTTCTTAAATGAGAAATGAAAATGCAAAACTAGAATGAAAAGCAATATAATGAGAGCAAAGACAATTTAAAACTAAACAAGACTTAAACGGAAGGTGAATGCAAATGCTAAAGCATTGGACCTTGATAAATGGCTATTATGATCTAAAGAATTAGACTATTTAGACTAATGATGGATGTTTGGGTAATAAACTAAGCACAAGTCTTGGCTAAGAACACTAATAATGACTAACTCATTCCCATGATCTTAATCACTTCACTAATTACCAAATTCCACTAATCTCCCGATTGCGAATTTACTAATCAATGAGCCTTAATAACAAGTTCCAAATACCTCTAATCACTCTAACATCACTTCCCAATGGCTAGAGATGAAAAGCTAAGA
>OVAF01003003.1:1391-13719 GCA_900406245.1 Odontarrhena argentea | reverse complement strand
ATCATAAGAAATATAATCACCAAATATAAATCAAATTTTCTAAAAACAACACACACACATATATACAACACAAACAAAAAATTACACAAAATAAATAATTAAAAAATTGTGATAGAAAATAATAATATATATATTACGCGCGGACGCGGACGGCCCGCGTGTCCGCAAATTTTCGCGGGCGCGGACATGGACAAGCCCACTTTTATTGGGCGTCCATATAAATTGTCCACATTATTGTCCGCGTCCGCGCGGACATGCCCAGTTGGACGCGGACCGTCCGCGCGGACATGCCCAGTTGGACGCGGACAGGCCCAAGTGACACCTCTAGATTAGGGGTTTATGGTTTGATATGAATAAAACCACTTTTAGAGTTTAGGATTTTAAAATATGGGTTTTTAAACCCCTAAACCCTAGATCCTATAACCCTATATATAGTTTTAAAAATATACACAAAAATAGTAATTTTGAAATTGCTGAAATACAATTTGTTCCACACAAATAGTAAATAAAATTTCATATTATGTAATTAAATATATAAAACATAATTGTTCAAATACATATAAAAAATGCATTTAAACTTATAAAAACTTATCGATCGGAATTTCAATAAACAACACATTTTTTCATGATATTATAAGAGAGTTTCAAAATATTTTTTTTTTTTTTTTTTTGCACACATCAATATATTCTTATATTATATTTTTCTAATATAATATTTTTATCATAGTTTTAAATTTCAAATCCGCGCAAGGCGCGGACCATCCTCTAGTATATATATAAAGGAAAGAAACAAAAAGAAATTTACATCACTAAAAAAACTACAAACAATAATAGTAATAAAATATTTGACACCTAGCTTAACAATCATAGAGCGGTTTCATTTCCAGACACGGGGAAAAATGGCATGGATGAACCTTTCTACCGCAAACTTTATATGCAATAAAATACCACCCCGTGCATGTGTCCACAGAGACAACCCTGATAACATGCTATTTTACCATGTTTAGGGTCTTGATTTATTGCCACAAAGTCTTACATTGGTATTGAACTTGCATAGTTTTAGCATGTTTTATGAATAATTCATCCTAGGCTTGTATTTAGTTAGTTTTCTCGGTTTTATTGCATTTGACATTGCATTCATATTTTTTTAGGTACTTTTGGAGCTTGGGAAGATTTTCAGAATGTTACTAAGGTTAAATGGAGTCTTGGAGTTGAGAAAAGTCATTGGTGATGCATCCATGTTGCTTAAGTCATCCCATTATAAAGGCAGAAATAATGTTGTGTGAATATCGGGTTGCACACAAAGATTGACAAGAGCTAATTAGATGAAACTTGGCATGAAGGTATCCTGAAGAGTCCTGAAGACGTGAGATTTTGAATCACAGCAATCGCCTTTGAAATGAGATAGTTATGAATATTATACCTCGACCTATCCAGACTGTCTGATAGAATCGTACCTGGTGACAAAAGAGGCTCTACATGAAGATTTTCTGCATGAATTGCTCTGAACTTTGGAAACATTCTAGAGGAGTGAGTTAGCTAACTGTGAGAGTTGGAATCATGTCATTTGAAGGTCACATGAAGAAGTTCTAACGATTCTACTAAGACTGATCCAGACTTTCCCGAGAAGGAACTTCCTAACCATTCCGGCCAAGATAGTGTTACTTGCCCAGATAGCTTTCATCATTTGATCAAAAATCTCTCTTACCAACCACATATACTGAGCAACACCAAAATCTTGCCCTTACCGACCAAGCTTACCGAGCTTCATCTTGAACTTCCCTTACTGACCAAGCTTACCGAGCAACAACCTTACACTTGCTCTTACCGGCCATGCTTACCGAGTGAGGAGATGGTCTTGGCTGGTAAGACGTGTGTCCGAGCTGGTTTGACCAGATTTTTGGTCCTTTGACCATAATTTACTATAAATACCAAATGTTGATTAACCCTAACGACTTATGCCTTTTCTTATCTAAGTTTATCTGAGTACTCAAGAACATCTTGTAATTCGTTTTGAGATTTTAAGTTTATGAAGTTTTAATATTTCCTTAATCATTTTCTTAATCATGCTTAGCTTAGTTTTATCTTGTTTTGTTTTAATTTCCTTAAGTATGTGTGAGTAGTTTGTCATTTGGATATTGAGAAAGATAGATCTAGGGAATTAGATGAATGATTAGTGGTCGATTAAGTTGGATAATCATTAGATCCTTAAGATTAGTAATGTTAATTCATGTTTAGACTTGATTTTCTAAGCATTGATCATAGGAGTTTCTTGTGCTCGTAATGTGTTCGATGAAATTCACAAGTGAACTATTTTCTTAGATAGTCTTGTTTAACCATTGGGAAATGAAGTTAAATTGATTAGTGGTATATAGGATTTGTTATTAATGCTCATTGATTAGTTAAATTTGTAATCGGGAGATTAGTGGAATTTGGTAATTAGTGAAGTGATTAAGACTTAGGGATTAGCTTAGTCATCATTGGTGTTCCTTAGCCAAGGTTTGTGCTTAGATTATTGCATAAACATCCATCATTAGCCTAGTAATCTAGTTCCTTAGATCATGATAACCATTTCTCAAAGTCCAATGTCTTTTATTTGATTTCTTAAACCGCTTTTTAGTCTTTGCTTAATTTGAATTGTTATTGTTCATGTTTTAAATTCCAGATTTCAATTACAAAAAAACCAAATCACACTACAAGAAAATTCAATAAAGATAGCATAAGAAGATAGCGTTTTGTACGTAAATGCTATCTTTGACATAACTCATAATTTAAGATAGCGTTTGTATATGTGTATATGCTATGTTTGCTTTTCGGGAATCGAAGTTTGTTACGGTTTCTAAAAAGTGTATATTTAATAGCATTGGTTAAATTTAAAACGCTATGTTTAGTGTTAGCGGTAAATATTTCACTTTTCCCGGCTAAGTACTTAGCCAAAAAATTTNAAAAAAAAAAAAGAAAGAATTCTCTCTAACCCTAAATCCCATCCAAACCCAGATCTCTATCTCACAACCACACTCCATCGTTTTCCTTCTTTCTTCTCTTCACAAAGTTCTCCTTCATCACCGTAAACGAGCTCTCGCTCGTATAGCCCTTAGCTCGAATCCTAACCCGAGCCTCAAAGTCAAGACTGAGTTGGTTACCGAGCAGGAGGATAGGAATCTATCTGAACAGTTCGGTTCGTCTGGCAAGCAGAAGCTAATTGAGGTGAAGAGGGAGAAGACTGATGTGAATCGCGTTAGTGGAGACGAGAATTGCAGGTGTGATGGAGCTTGAGTAGAAGGATCGAACGGTGAAGATCTTCTAGGTCTGATTACTCTCCTCACCTCCGCCTCTAATTAGAAGGGTTTACTGTCCTCATCTTCCAAGACGACTAAGGTATTCATAAGTCTTTACTCAAATTCGCTTTCCATATCTCGATTTCTTTCTCTAAGATTTCGACTATGTTCGCTTCAACAACTTTTAGATTAGTCTAAACAAATTTTGAATCTTGTGACATGGTAATTTTGTTTTTTTGTGACATGGTAATTTTATTTTTTTTGTCGGAATCAATGGAAGAGACTCTTGAATCTCGGTCACTGATTTTGTTTCCTGCACATGTTATGTTCGAATCTGGCGATCTTGTCTAAATAGCCGTTTTTTGAATTTGATAGATGTGCAGAGTTTTGGGATCTGAAGTTTGTCAGCAAAGAAATGGTGAAGAACAAGCTTCAAGCTTTATTGCAGCAAAGCAAAAAGAACAAAGGACCAACTTGACTTAGCGTAACAAGTATTGTCATTTATAGTTTGGTTATTTTGTTGGCTGTCTTTGTTCTCTTCTCCGCTTACAGACGTTGGACCCACATGTTCCTCTCTTTCCCAACTCTCCACTACTATTCAAAAGTGAAACAATATAATGATCCCATATGCTTGGCCTAGTTACAAGTTTAGGATCATTTGTGTTAGTTTCTTAGTGTCTAAGATGTCAAAATTCTGAGGCATTCTTGTTTCATTTCAGATCTGAGATCCCAATTAACTCACAATGGTATATCAGTTCTTGTAGTATGTGTGGTCTATAGCTTTTACTGGTTTACCTTTCTTTAGCGTGCCAATGTATTTGATTGATTGCTTGTTTGTGCAGAATGCACCCTTCCCGGGAATGAAGACTATCAATGTCCCGCGATTCGCTGTGAGTATTATATCTCGGTGGATCATGTTTTTATTCAGTTTAGTGTTACCTTTGATTTAACTTTTCTCTTTTGATTGCTAGACCTTAGATACGGGTAAAGGTTCAGTGACCATTGAACTTTTCAAGGATTCTGCTCCCACTGTTGTTGACCAGTTCCTGAAACTATGGTTAGTTTAAAAAAATTAACAAGTTCCATTTTCTTATCTTATTTTAATAAAATTCTCGTGGTAATGTTGTGTGTTTGTCACTGTGGTGGTGTGTGTACTCAAGGTGGGTATTTCAAAGGTTTCTTCCGCCGTCGTTTTTATATATATACATATTGATGATTCTCTGTTTTAAATATGGGTTTTGTTTTGTTGCAGGATGATGATATACTAAGGAAGATAATCGATTTACATGGAACTGATAAGTGAGTTTTCTTCTTTTTTTCAATTTCAATTTTACTTTGTAGAAGATACACTCTTTTGTGAGGTTTTGATTTTGATAGTTTCTCAAGTTTTGGTTTGATCTGTAGATGGAGTTTTAATGTTGCAGATTGTATACATACTTAAAATTTGATTTCAAGAGAGGAGGATGGTCCCCTAAAGAAGATACTCTTGTGTTTTTTTATTGAATATGTATAGTGATTAGAATTTTAGAAAATAAGGAATTTGAGAGGAGCATTTGAGATGGTGGTGATCATGTGGTTGTGGTTTCCTCAAAATGTTAAACAGAGCCTGATCTTGTTTAGGATTTTTAAGCTCCTTTAAGAATCATCATAATACTTTTGAGTTTTTTTCTAACATTTTTGTGTGATTTGTATTGTGTAGGATTCTGTTTGATGATTGTTAGCTTTTTCGAAGAGCATTGAGTTATTCTGCAGCCAGAAAGGCTAGTTCAGGTATTGAGTTTTTGTGTGTTCATTATATAATCATGTCTTGTAGTATTGTCAAAATGGGAAGGCAAAAAAGAAGGATGCTGAAGATGGAGAAGAACCAGAACCCGAGCCTGAGGGTGAAGCAAAAGATTGAAGTGAAGACTCTGAAGACTTGATGGAGCGGTTTGAATTTGAAGTTGGGGAAGATGTGGCTGAGTTTGTTGATGAGTTCTTCATTGGGAGAAGAGAAATTCCAGACAGCTCATCCTTGTCCGCTGTACATGACCTTAACGATGAGTCTGTTTGGTCCAACCATTTAAGTTTTGAATCTGAGAACCCGTCTTCCACTGAAGAAGAGATTAAGGAGCTTGTGTGGCTAGAGTCGGTGAAGTTGAATCCTCATCCGGCCATTTAAGACAACATTTACAAAGGGTCCATTCTTATTGTATTGCTGTCCCTAAAATCGTTGACGCTCTGTTTCAGCTTCATTTCAGAGTAACCCAAGAAAATGTTGTAGAAGAATCTTGTAACCCCATATATCTTTTTGTTTTAGTACCGATGTATAAATAATCAAAAAGTTAAAGATACGGGATCAAAACCAAACACAAGCTAAAAATTTCCTCTAGCTCATAATTAAGTTATCTAGTCTTTCGATTGTGTCTGGTAAACATCAAAGCACACAGCATCATACATTCCGCAACGCAACAACAACAACACTAAAAATCAGACATGAGCACTAATAATGATGATTGCTGCACATTTTCTTAGTTTTCGTGGACAATTCAATAATATGGTCAAAGCACCTTTATTGCTTTTTATTTGAGTTTAAGAAGAAGCCGTACGTCTTATGTTGAAACAAACAACAAGGAACAACTTAATGAGACGAGGAATAAAACACGTAATCAAAGGAAAAGCACAAAAAAACACATCAACAAGGAACAACTTAAACGAGGAAAGCCACAAGTCCAAGTGATTATTTGTTTAGACCATGAGACAGCAAGTGAAGAAGACGGTCAATTTCTTGTTTGTCAAGCGAGAAACCAATCTCGACACCACCAGTTCTATCTCTATTTTCCGCCATGGAAACGGATCCACCTCTAAGGGAGGCGACGAGCACTTTATGAGGCTTTCCCCACCCGAAATCCAGCCCATATACTCCAAATTTGGGGGACCCGGTAACAGACAATATTTGTGATCCTGGTGGAACATTTGCGAACGTTTTAAAAAACTCTGGAGTCTTGAATGGTAAGCTGCTGTCCAATCCTTTAACGGAATCGCTAATCATTGTCGCTGCACTCAGAAATCCATCTTTATCCATAAACGTCTTTGCCTGTAAGGGAATATTAAAGGTAGGCGAGATGCAGTTGCCGAAATAATTTTCTGGAATGGGTGGATCGACGAGTCTCCTACAATTTACGGCGAATAAGTACCCAACAGGTCTATTAGGATCTCCGCCTCGAGCTCTGATCACACAAGTTAACGCATACGCATAAGCGACCACAAACGTTGACAAGCGAAGCTCCTTGGGGGATTCTCTCTTGAGCCTCTCCCGAAGCATTTCAATATCTTCTCCAGTGAGTTGGAAAGTCAGTCGCATGACTTCAGGACCCATCTCCGGGGACGGGATGAGTTTCAAACTTGTCGGAGTGCGGCCGGAGGACATTTTCGCTAAAAGGTTCCATATCACTGAGTCCACATCCGCCGGGGCTTTAATGCACGTACGGTCGTAACTCGGGATTAGATTCTCCGGCAAGGAAGGTTTTGCTTTTTGCTCTTCTAAGTGTTTACATGTGTGAGCCCAAGATTTGAGAAAGTTTGTTGTCGTTTTCCCATCTGAAACCGCATGATGTGTCGTTATGCCGATGCAAAGTCCTTTGTTTGGAAAGAGCGTGACTTGAAACGACACGGCGGAGGCAAAGTCATCAGAGACCTCTAACTCCGGCACCAGTGGGTGCAACTCCATGGCCGAAAACGGCTCATTTTGGGATAGACGAGAGAAGTCGGAGCTTGACTCAGCCACGGTGAATGAAACGGAGTCGTTTGGGAAGTAGACGATGCTTGGCCTTTGTTCCGGTTTCTCCCACACGATTTTGCCGGCAAGTGGGAGGTAGTGTGAGAGGGACAAGGCAAGAGAGGATTTGAGATTTGGGACGACCACAGAGTCGAAATAAGGCCGAGTTGCATCGCTGAGTGGGTAAAAGATGACTCGCTGGACAGGGTGAAATATGACCCAGAAAAGGTCGTAAAAGGTTAGAGGCAGAGTGAGGGACTCGGACGACTCATTTTTTGGAGGGGTGACTCTGGCCACTTCAATGATATTAAGGCTTGAATCCATGTTTTTGGGTAAGCATATGACTTGTATCCAACTCCGACACTACATTTATTTATAGAGTAAACAACTAGAATAGAGTAAAGAACTAGAAAGACACGGTTATATACTGAAATGACATAACCCAAATCAAGTTTACTAGAATAACAAAACCGAAATCAAGTATACAAATTTTTTCTCTATTTTGGTGGTTTTCCAATAAAGTCCCATCTTATGTTCTTGGCCGGTTTTTGTTCCATTATTTTTCTAGTGTTGTTGTTTTTTTACCTCAAATAACTTCTTCATTCCACGTGTTAGATTGGTTTTCATTGCCATTACATCACTTACTCGGTCAAAAAACCATCAAATTAATTATCATTAATCTTATCTTGTTTAACAAACGTACGACAGACAAAAACAAGCCACCAAGAGGTTTAATGATTCTGCAATTTTAGTTGTTGTGACTATAACAGTTTTCAATACAAATAAATCTGCTATCACAAAAAGTCTGTCATAAAGAATCTGTCACCAAAGAAAGTGTCATTCTAGTCCGAAAATAGTCTCCCGTCACATAGTAGTAAAATATATGACACCAAACAAAGACATTTCTAATAAAAAAAAAATAATGTGTTACAACTACAAAAAAACTGTCACCACATAGGGTGTCATTCTAGTAATTTAAAATTAATCATTTTGCAAAGCATAAAGTTGTTATCAAAGAGATGTTCAAAAAAACAAATTGTCATCACGTGAGAAAAAAACTCTCTTACAAAAAAAAAAGTCATTTTAAACATTTTCCAAAAAATATGCGCCTTCAGATCGCAGATTAAAGAAAAAAATCTTTGACACTCCGAAATTTTTCGAGAAATTTTGTTAAACTGTCGTTTTTAAAAAAGTTTGTCGCCACGGGTGACAGACTAAAAAAAAAAATATGTCTGACATTGGATAAAATTTATAAAAATATTACTAACTTACCTAAAAATAAAAAACATGTCACATTAAAAAGACGACAAACTTTTTGAGTGGCAAATCCGTAAGTATCTGAACTTTCTATTTTTTAAGCGAAATTTAAAATGACATTTGCTGTAAATACTATTTTTCTAACAAAATGGTCTAAGGGCAAGGTGGCCATTTATAAATATTTTTCTCCTACAAATAGTGAGGTGTCAGACTAGTAGTTTTTAAATAACTGTGTGTCATTCTAGTTTTTTCCCTTATATACCGTGACGAGAAATCTAATTCTCTACCTACCTCATCATTCCATGAACAATATAGGCAATATAAGAAAATTGAGTACCATATAAATAAAATATAAAAGGAAGTAGACAACGATACATAAAAAAAAAAAAAAGTGGGTCGGATTCGAGTCTTTATGCAGTAAAATTGTAATAGAGTAAAAGAAATTATTTTAGGATAACTTTTCTTAAAACACTATCAGCATAAAATTATTCAAAACGAGAAAAATCTCAAAATACAAAAATCATAGTTTTTCCAAATCTATTATCAGAATTTTTTAATTCAAAAAAATGCCATAAATCATTGTGTGAAAAACAATTACAAAATTTATATAAAAAAATCTTTTTAGAATAACTATTTACTTAAAAAAATTATAAATTTATATTTTTAAATAGTTAATAGCACATATAAAAGTGATATTCAATTAAGTTAACAGCAAAAATAGTATTTTTGTAAAGTTAAAATAGATATCATAAAGTTAAATCATTTTCGTTATATATTTTGTTAGATGTTTAACATTGTGGGGTTCATAACTCATTAAGAAGAATAAAGCTTATTCAAAATGATGATTGCAAATTTTTGAAAATATGTAACCGAAAATCTTATTATAGATAACAATTAATTTCAATCTGAATGGATTAATTATGGAAAACTTTGTGCAAAAATTTACAAAGAAATGAGATTGTGAAAAGGTAAGAAGAAAGGCGAGACCACATAACATTTTCCTTTTACGCACTATACACTTCTTTTACTCATTCTTCTCGAAATTAATACTTTTCTCGAGATCAATATTTTATTTTTTTATTTGTAATCTCTTCTTCATCTAAGGTAAAATATATTGTTATATTCACCTTGAGCATCTTGAGCATCTCAATATATACATATTATTTCTTCATTTCTTCTTCATCTCGTATATTTAATAAGTTCACCAAATGAAATTGATTAAACCATTTTTGGTTCAAACATCTCTCCTTAAACCTTGTGCATAACAACCTTTTTCACGAAAAATATAACAATTTAACACCTTGTAAAAAATTCTCCTTAATATAATTCTTTGACTATCGAATTTTTGATATCTACAAAGGCACAAACGTTACACACACGATGACATATTTTTTTTCATTTTTTTGGTCAATTATACCCTACTTTTTATCAATTTAAGTGTCGTTCTAAGCTTATAGTTCTATTTCAAATTGGTTGTCGTTTTTATTTTTCAATGTAATCTTTCTTTTTAAATATTGAATTTTAACCTCAAATCTGGTAAAAAAAATTAACAATCAACTTCTCATTTTAAGAGTATAATAGAATTCTTAATATATATTATTAATATACATGAAAAGATTATAAAATCACAGTTATTTGGAATAGAGAATATTATAACGTTGTATTTAAATAATAAATGTGATAGAAGTAAACTACGAAAATGAGTAGTACAACATTAATATATGGGACCGTAATGCAATAAGTTTTTGCTCCCACCTTATCGCTAAGAAAGAGAGAGCACATAATACACACCACAAAAATGCTACGCACCACTTGCAGAATCTAAACAGAGTTTCAAAAATTATGTGGCAATCGGTGTTTCCAACCAATCCTTTGTACGGCTTTAGCTTTAAAGTCTAATAACTTACTCTATTGGTCGCTCCAACAACCAAGTCGGGAGCATTTTTAACATGTTCTCATTTTTAATCCTAGAGCAGTTTCACTGGTGGAAAAGAATGGTGTTTTTTCCAATTTTTCAGCAAAAAATTAAATAAAAAAATGTATAATAATAACCTACTATATAAAAGATAGGGACACAATCCATGTCAATGTCAAGTGGCTCTTTGTAAGAATGACACATGACCTCATTTTACATTAATGACAATTATTGAATTAAAAACAATTAAACAATTTCTATATTTTCAATAACACATAAGTCATAACATCATTTTAAACTCATCATTTTAAATTCATATTGACCAATACCAAAACTCCACCCAAAACAATCTATGTAAAATCATAAAATAAAAACTATATTTAAATAAACTAAAAGATTTTGGCCTACATAAAAAATACTCACCCACAATCATATTATATGAGAACTAGTTCTGATGTTCAATTAAAAAAAAAAATCCACGAATTACATGAATCAAAAAGCGTATGAAATAACTAATACGAAAATATAATATAATTAAAATTTTATTAGAATTCCAATTCAACAAAATAACAAATATATCTTATATAATAAAGTAAGGTTCCTTCTCAACTAGTTCTGAAAAGCTGACATGTGTCCCTAAAATTTGTAAATTTATTTTTTAGTCCCTCTATTTATTTACTCATTAACAGGAAACCAAATGAAAACTACACACCTCCTCATGACTCTTAACATAATTTTCTAAATTATAGAGCAACATACCATTGCTTAAGAAATTTATGAAAAGTATTAATTCTCCACTGGCCAAGATATTATGAATATACACTAAATTTATGAAAAGCTATTTCGTGACCCAACTAGCTCTGAGAAGCTGCCATGTGTCCCTAAAATTTGTAAATTTATTTTTTAGTCTTTCTATTTATTTACTCATTAACAGGAAACCAAATGAAAACTACACACCTCCTCATGACTCTTAACATAATTTTCTAAATTATAGAGCAACATACCATTGCTTAAGAAATTTATGAAAAGTATTAATTCTCCACTGGCCAAGATATTATGAATATACACTAAATTTATGAAAAGCTATTTCGTGACCCAACTAGCTCTGAGAAGCTGCCATGTGTCCCTAAAATTTGTAAATTTATTTTTTAGTCTTTCTATTTATTTACTCATTAACAGGAAACCAAATGAAAACTACACACCTCCTCATGACTCTTAACATAATTTTCTAAATTATAGAGCAATATACCACTACTTAAGAAATTTATGAAAAGTATTAATTCTCCACTGGCCAAGATATTATGAATATACACTAAATTTATGAAAAGCTATTTCGTGACCCAACTAGCTCTGAGAAGCTGCCATGTGTCCCTAAAATTTGTAAATTTATTTTTTAGTCTTTCTATTTATTTACTCATTAACAGGAAACCAAATGAAAACTACACACCTCCTCATGACTCTTAACATAATTTTCTAAATTATAGAGCAACATACCATTGCTTAAGAAATTTATGAAAAGTATTAATTCTCCACTAGCCAAGATATTATGAATATACACTAAATTTATGAAAAGCTATTTCGTGACCCAAAAAAAAAAAAAAAGCTATTTATTCATAGTAAATTACTTCAAAATGTTTTGTAGAAAATTTTAATATATTATATGAAGATAATGTTGAAAATTAGTAAAAATTACCCAAATTCAGTTTACAACTTTAAAAAATTGTACTCGAGAGTTAAAAAATAATATAACTTATCATTCTTCCAATTTTTGTAAGATTCTTTTAAAACATATATTATGATAGACAAAGTTTTGACACATATCACAGCGGAATAATATTTTCATTAATCCTATTTTTTGTGGTTTTACTTCTAAATGATATTAGTATGACCTTTTAAATTTTTTAGTGTAAACTGATCTCTAGAAATTTGTAATCCATATCAACAAATAATCTTACATACAAAAACCATTGTTTGCCTTTAGTCAATATAAAATATAAAAGGAAAATTTTTAAGTTATCTCGCAATTCATTTTATCAACCAATTTTATAATGTTTTTTTTTTAATTTGAATGGGAGATGTTTTATTGTTGTGTGGTGGTATCTTAATGTAACTTTATATATT
>OVAF01003002.1:0-13725 GCA_900406245.1 Odontarrhena argentea | reverse complement strand
TATATATATATATATATATATATATTTGTGTGTGTGTTTGATGAAGGAACTGACGTGAATGTTACAAGTTGGTTCACCTCATAAAAGCAAGACAACGACACTCAAGCACGGTATATTAGAATTTAGAAGTAATTGATTACCAAAAAAAAAAAAAAAGAAAAAAAAAGAATTTAGAAGTAACCAATCTGTGGTTTGTGCTTTGGAAAGAAAGAGAAAGGGATGACAATGCATCATCATCACCTATTCACCTCTTTTTAGTCTTATGTACAAATTAAAAAACAAATTTTTAGCACATGTTCTATTGTTCATAGTTCTAATGTCTTACTATCATTTGATTTGATTCTGTAATAATAAAAGACAAAATTTATTTTCGCTTATCCAACATAGTTTTTTTTTTTGAAACGTTTTTAATTTTATCAAAACATGAATTAATGATTATAATCAAGAATGCAATGTTCTATTCTATATTACCTGATAATAAATAGAATATGATACTAATTTGATATAGATAAAGAAAAAATTAGCAAATAAGATGAACGGTTGGAACGAGAATATTTTCAACAAAAAAAGTATATAAAATGGAATAGTGACTTATGAGGAGAGGAAAACATAGAAGTGAAAAAGTCTGAGTTTTATTACATTTAATCGAGAGAGTACTACTAGGTTATCCCTGAGTGAGATAATTGGGACTCTAGAAAAAATAAAAATAGGGATTTTTGGACAGTTGTTTTTTTATTATTATTGTTGAAATCCCTAAAATTTTCTAAAGCAATTTTTTTTTTTTTTTTGTCATCCGAAATTTTTCATTAAATTTCATTAAAGCAATTTTTTTTTCAAATTGCTTTTGAGTTATAAACCGAATATGAGCATAAATTACAAAAAGAATAAATCAACTACTCAGATCCGAAAATTGAAGAGTGAAGTAGCATTATAATCACGAGAAATTGAAACAACATTGAAAATAATAAAACAATTTGTAAGAATCTCGAATATCTCTGTGTAAATAGCAAAAGTCGGTTAGTCGTTTAGGAAAGACGTCATTTTCAACGGTTTCGTCGAAAAAATCATATTTATATAATAGAAAATAGAGAAACATACTGGAAGTTATTTTAAATTTCAAAGACACTATAACAAAGGTTATATTTCTCCAATCTTTATCCACCTAACAAAATACTCTCTTTTTTTTTTGTAAACCAAAGGGTAATCTGGACTTTTAACACCCCACTAATTTCCTCAGGATGAGTGTAGTCGTCAAGTAGTCCACTCACCGGATTTTCTAATGGGTCTAAAGCACCATTTCGACTAACCAAATATGATTTATCATATAATTTCGCGATTATCCATGGCCTAGATCGAAATGACGATTCCTCCCCAAACGTGGAACCACTAGTTAAAATAAATTTTAGTTGACTCAAATATCCTTTCATGGAAGAATTGATACAAACTCAATCTGTCAATCCTAAGGAATCAAAGTTTTTTTTTTTTTGATAAACCCTATCGGCTGATCCGGTTAGCCCCGGTAGGAATGCACCGAAGTGCTACAGAGTGGACTTCTCCCTAGGTTCAACGGTTCAACGATTCAACGGCCACGGGCCATGAGATTCATGAGATCCATGAGATCCGGTTTGGGCCACCACACTGCCTGTCCCGAGTTTGGAGTGCCTTCCGACTAATGCCAGGGGGTAGCCAGGCCGCCTGCATTGCTGACTACCAGGTAAACCAATTGGGCCAAGGCCCAACTGACAGACTTCCCACACAAACGTGACTTTTGTTTCCAAGGAGGTTCGAACCCAGGGTAGAGGGGTATAGCCCATTCCCCAAGACAAACCGCCACTGGACCACGAAGGTGTGGGCTAAGGAATCAAAGTTGCATAACGACTATTAGTACGTGCCTAATCCTTCCTATATATTCTAATAGGGGAGGCTAAGAGACATATCTTCTATTTGGCTTTGCTTTTTGAAACTAAACATTTATTCTCTTTCTCCTTTTGATTTGTATATAGCTTTTTGGCGAATACATGAACGTATTTTATTCAAATTTTAAACATAGTAGTATAACTAAAAAGCTATATAGTAAGAAATTAGTTATAACTAAAAACGCTTTAGTACGAAGAGTTATAATTTAATAATTATTGAAATCAATAAGAGATGAAACGTAGGTCCAACGTAGCCAACGAAACATAACCGTCGATTAGTGAGAAACAGTTAATAAGTAGCTGTCTAAAGCTGAGATCGTACGGCACTCATTAGCTGGACTATATTATTACAGGACACCACCACGTATGCAGTCTGGTTCCTTTTATTTTTATGTTTAAAACATAACCGTCGACTTCTTTTGTTTTGCTGCACAGGTAATATTTGGTGCACACGTGTCACTTGCCAAGTGGTTAATTTCAGCTTCGAGAATCATCCTTTTATTTTTCCCGATCCCTAAACAATGGTTTCCAATTTAATAATTAGTTTATCGAGTGTAACGCGACGTACCGTAACAAAATTGTTATTATAGCTTCTGTCGTTTAATCTATAGTTTTAGGCTACTAGCCAAATTCTAATGTTATCAAGTATCAACCAACCAGGTGGTAATTGGTCCAAGACCTTTAGAAAAATAATAATATCTCTTTTTGTTTTTAATAAATTTTATATTTATTTTTTTAAATATAAATAAATCGTTTTCTTTGAACCACTTAACTTTTGGATTCTATTTCTCAAAATATATAGTTGGTATCTATCCCTAATTTCGACATAAATACCCACTGATGACGTTTAAAAAGCATTAGGATGTGTGATAACATTGATAGATTAGTTGTGTTTTTTTCTTCAATATTTCAACGTAATTAGAACATGATATTATAAAAATGTTTCTTATAAATTCAAATCACTAGAAATGTGTGTGTAAACAATTGGGAGTATGAAATAAAGATTAGTGTGACTTAGAACTCACGCCTATATCATTTTCATGAATATTATATGAACCACTAAATAGATATATATAAATAATTAAATTAAAGCACACGATATCAAATTGGGAAATTCTTTCCATGAAAACAAAATTTTAAACCAAATAAAAAAGATGGAAGAATTTCATTGTGAAAAAGTTATTTCTCAAATTTAACACCGACTCACTATACAACTTTAGAATCGATTATTCTAAAATTTCTCATAACAGTTTATGATTTTCACAATAACAAGGGTTGCCTGCGCCAATAGACTTGTACTATATCAACTCCAATTGTATCATTCTGTACTTTTTGGCTCTTTGGGACACAACACGAACTTTATTTTTGTATCAATTAACTATACGAACTCTTATTGCTCTTTGTAGATAGTCAAATAAAATTGAATCATAGCTAAACTTGTTAATTAACATTAAAAAATCACAATTAGCATATTGTGTTGGTTTAGGTCGGTTTAGGTCGGTTTAGTTAGGTTTAATGTTTAGGTTTGGTTTAGACGATTCCAATAAATGGAATTATGGATTAAATAATCAATTAATTAAAACGTTAGTCATGATTTCTTATATGCTAATAATTCGATTTAGCTCCGGTTCAATTTCATTTGATTATCTAAAGAGAGAAATAAAAGTTCATGTAGAGAACTGATACAAAATAAAAGTTCATGATGTATATCAAAGAGCGAAATCGTGATCTCTTGAAACTAATAATCCGGTTTAGCTCTGGTTCAATTTTATTTGACTATCTACAAAGAGCAATTAGAGTTCGTGTAGTTAATTGATACAAAAATAAAGTTTATGTTGTGTCCCAAAGAGCCGAAAAGTACAGGATGATACAGTTGGAGTTGATATAGTACAGGTCTATTGGCGCAGACAACCCCAATAACAAAGTAGAATAATTTTTTTGGGAAATCTACGTCCCAACAATTACTTTTAAGAATGAGACCACATTCTCTCATGATAAATTATCTGTTTTGAAGTTCATTCTCTCTTTAAAGACATTTCAACCATTCTCTTTTCTTCACAAATCTCGAGAAACCCTTTTACTTTTTGTTCTTTCTATGATCTTCGTTTCTACTTGAACATTTATCATGTTGATAATCTATGTCATGTGATATACGAACTCGATTTCTGTGCCAATGATGCACCATATTAGCAATGATGTTTACATCATCAAGTTGCAATCCTCTCTTTTCCTTATTTTTCTTTTCAATTTCATTTTGTTCATGCCTCCTCCTCCGCTCTCATTCCGACAAAAACCATATATCACAGTCCGATTTCCATTAGTCTCAGTACGTTTTGTTACATATCTCCATGCTATATCAACTTTTCGACGAGCTAAACGTTGAAAAGTAGATGAATCTTCACTCCTTGAATCATTAGTCTCCATTAAACTAACAAAAAAAAACATCTCGACTACTAACTTTCAGTTATAAGAAGTAAGAACAGATGAATTGTTATAATTTTCTAATATCTCATTCAAAGTTATCAATTATAATTGATTAATAAAAAGTTACCTTAGAGAGAGAGAGAGAAACAAATAGATTTGTCACCTTGCAGAGTTGAGCAAAAGGGATTTGATAACTTTGTCCAGTGTTTCACAAAGAGAGAGACGAAGAAGAGAATGTTGGACTCTTGGCTTTTCAATTTCCCCAACTTAAAACAAAAAACAGAATAATTAATGACAGCTATTTGTTCCAATGAATATTTTTCTTATTTTAAACCCTAACTAATCATGATTATGACTAAAATATGTTAAATCGGGTTTTGACATTAACCCAGGTCACCGGTTTTCGTGGTTTTTTAGCGGTCTAAGCGGTTTATCTATAATCTGTGTTTTAAACATTTCAAAATCGGTTTGTAAAAAGATTTCCGACTCGATCGGCTGGTCCGGTCCGGTTATGAAAACATTGTCCATAATCCAAGTTGTTTGAGCAATATTTTCCTTAGTTACTTGAGATTCATGCTTTGGGCCACTTCCCTTTTGTTGTGAGTTGCTTCAACAGCTTTAAACTCATTAGCTCTCCCACAATATGCCTTTTTGTCCCTACTGTACCTCTTATGCTTTTTGTTGGAGGTAACTAGTCTTTTGTCCTATTCACCCCATTTGTTTCTTCTATCCACTGAACCACATTCATTATTTATACAAAGCCTTGAGGTCGAAAACAACGAGATGCAGCTTGTAATAGAGGTTTCAGACCTTGCAAAAACACATCTTCATAACATTATCATGGTAACCTAATATTCTGAACATATTTTAAAACCTTGCACGATACTCTAGAACAATCCCTTCTTGAAGAATCTCTTAAAATTTCGAGTGCTTTTTTCCGTATTAGATTCTCTCATAGCTTTTTATCGAATCATAAGGTTAAACTCTCCCCAATTTTTTGAAAAATACAGTTTTCATAACTCTTTAATACAGTCACCGGTAGAGCCATAGAGACTTTGATGGGCAGTGTGCAACCATTCATGCTCTGGGATATGGTTCTTATAGTGGTGGAGCTAGCTAATTAAGTCATGGGGGTCAAAAAATTTAACACACTAAAAAAGAAGTACTTAATACAATGCAACATAAAGGGTTCGAACTCAAGATATAGGGGTCATTTGCGTGAGAATTATACCAACTTAGCTGAATATGCTTAGTTGTCCATTAGCCAAAATTAAAAGTTTATAAAGTTTATGGGTGGCAATTGACCCCCGTAACTCTATGCTGCCTCCGCCACTGCTTATAGCAACATTTCTCAAAACAAATCACCTAATATTCCAACTCCTCATAAGCACGTCTTAACATCTTGGGCTTTCCATCCTCTGGCTCCTTTGGTGAATCATCACCTACTGGAGTAATCTATTCTCCTTTTTCCACATGTTGATTTGTTCCCTTATACTTATAATCATGTTTCTGTCTATAATCATCTCTATGATTTTGTTTCCGATTCCTCCATTGATCGTGTTCAACATAAAGATAACCATGTTCCGGCTTACTAGAAACCTTGAATTAATTTTGACTCGTAAGGTCTCTCTCAATGTCCAACATCTTAGCTTGTGCAACATACAAGACATCATGCTCCTATTTTCTAGCAATTTTATAAGTTTTGTTTCAACCCAATTGGTAGCCTTCCATCTTCATGACCATCACTAAACCGAGACACATGATCAAAGGAATGCAATCATTTTGAGCCACTGCATTTTCCATGAGAATATACCTTGTTGAAACATGAGTTTCCCGGATGCTTTATCGAGTTTTTCTCCCTTGATCCTTGTTATCCCTCTCGTTGCCTAGTTTCCGTCTACTTGTTTTTACCCTTAAGAGTCGTCTTGAAGGTCTTACCAAAGATTTAGTTTTCGAATTATCACCGGTGACTGGATCCGTTCTCCATTTTTTTTTTCTCTTATGCACCTTAAGGTATCTTCGTTCAACAAGAACCCTCTTCATCTTACTTACAGTCGGAATCTCAAAGTAACATTAGTCCAAAGAAGCTTTAGTTGGAGAAATGTCCATAAGGTGCTCGACCTATATCCCCCACAGGAAAATCAGAAGGAACCCGTGAAGAATCGTACCTCACACTCTTGTCATCCTTCTTCAACGCTAGGTTTAGGTTTCTTTGCTCTTCAGATGGCCAAACGGGACCTAAGGGTCGCTATCATCGATTGTAGAACCGACCCCATTTTTGTGCATGAGGAACGCATCCTATCTAGCCTTTCATCCATAAGCTTTGATAGATCAACAACATATTCAAGACGAGCTCGAATTCACTCCCACAAGGACATGTCATTCTCACTGAAGTTCATCATGATTGATACCCACAAGTCTGAGAAACTTGAGGCTTTGATACCAAACTAAGATGACCCAAAATGGATCTTAATAAAGGGAGGGAGAAATCACAAGAAAGAGATGAGAATATAGAAAAAAATCATAGACAAAGGAAGAAGAAGAACGTATAGAGAGAAAAACAGAATAGTTTCATTGTTTATTGATAAACCAACTAACAGAGAACATAAGCTTACATATTAAACAAAGTAGACTACCCTAACATAGTGGGCTTTAAGATATCTAAAGTAATCATTGGGTTTGCAAAGTAGACAACCCTAGTGTAGTGAGCTTTATGATATCTTAACTAATCATTGGGTTTACGAGGCCCAACTCCGATCTTATCAAAATACTACTTAAATTTATACCTCGACTCTATAATTGAGCAAAAAACTGCTAAATAGCCATTAACCATTTTTCATATAAAATGTCTAATTACTGGACATTGTAACTGCCAAGCATGTGCATTTAATGGCGTTCAATTAGGTTCTCTGATCAAATAATGTTCCTCTTGTTGACTTTCTTTATATGTTAACCAGTAGCCTGATTTCACCTTGTACTTTGAGCCACATAATCTTATATTGTCGGATATGTGGTCAAACCAAAATACCATGAGTCAATTGTACGTCCCGAAGGTCCAATAACTGGTTAAAGAGAGGAATATTCTAGTCAGTAGAGTCTGGATTTAATAATTGATTTAACGTGAGGAATGGATTTCCATCCATGCCCACACCACGTGCAAGCTTAGGAAATTCATTAGGAATCCATTAGTTCTTCCAAATAGAAATCGAAACCCTGCTTCCAACTTGTTTCCAACAACCTTTAAGTAAAAGATCTCTAGCCGAAAAATACTAGACCACCGATACGAAGGAGGATAACCCTTCTTAGTACGCAAATTGTCAATATTCCGACAAAATCTTCCTTTGAAAACTCTGGTAATCAAAGAATTCGAGAATATTTATAACCGTCAAAGTTGTTTGGTTAAGAGGGTCAAATTAAATTTTTCGAAAGAGCTAAAACGAAGTCCACCTTTATTTTCTGTTGAACATAACTTGTCATATGCGTTCCAATGAATCCCATGAGGGGTTCCATTAGAGTCCTACCAACACAACTAGATATGTTAACTTAGTAGATAAATTCTTTAGTTGCTAGTCCTATAACCCGGCTATGAAATGTATCTCATAATTATAAAAGATTAGTAAATCAGACGTGCAAAAATAAATCTAAAAAAATTTAGATTGAAGAATAAAATAATTTAAGATAAGTAATTAAGAAAACTCTAAATAATTTAGTAGTGAGTAGTGACTAGTGATTTTTTTTTTTTTTTTTTGGTCACCTAGTGAGTAGTGATTAAAAGAAGAAACCTACTCCAGGTTGATTGAGCAAACAAAAATGAAAAAGTTATTCTTTTAAGTTGTTACGTTGATAAAGAGAACCCTACTCGAAGCAAATAAACAAAAGAAAAATTTAGTAAAATGAAGAAAGTGACAAAATGCAAACCGCCTCGCCAAATTCTTTGGCTGATAGTTGACTTTTTATTTGTTTTCTTTATAAATCTTAAAAAAAAAAAAAAAATCCTGAAGCCTCCAAAATAATAAAAAGTCAAAATCCAAGAGAGAAAAATACTCCCTCGAAGGTTGCCGTTTCATAGATCCGATTTCTCCAGAGCTCTTTTAAACTTCTCTTTCTTTTCTTCCCCACCTCTTCATTTTCCCGGAAAATTAAATCAAAATTCCATCTTTTTTTCCTTTTCTCCCACATAAAAAGTTTCCATCTTTCCAGTTCAGTTCAGACACTTGAATCTGTAAGAGAAAAAAGGGTGTTCTTGTTCTGATCTCGTAAGATTGATCTCATGATTATCAAGATATACAGATTTTCGGAGAAAGTGTGATTTCCGAGATTACAAATTATTGGTAAGTTTGATTTCTTCTACTATTCCTACTAATTCCTCGTTGATTGTTAATTCATGAATTTCTCTATATATATTTTCCAGAAAGTAAAATCAATTGAAAGAGAGAAAAAATGATTTATGTTTTTACTTCATTTATATAAATATAAAAAAGAAGAGTGTTTTTTTACCGTTTCTAATAAATGGTAGCATTAAATGTTGTTTTTCATGGCTGTGAGATTTTTTGTGTTTTGGGTTTTGGTTTGGTTTGGTAATTAAATGCGAAACCAAAGGGCAATAAAGAAGAAAGAGATTGTATACCCCTTTCTTGTTATCTCTCTCTGTTTTCAAATTTATTGCAGAGATAGTGATTTTTAATTGACCTTTGAACATCCTTTTTTTTCATGTTTTTTTTTTCTAGTTTTTCATTGTTAAGTATCTTCTCAAAGGTTGATTTTTTTCTGCTCTCCCCATTAGGGTTTTTGATGATCCCCTGTTTTTGCCTAATTTTAGGCTCAAGTTTAATGTCTGAACAAGGTTGAGTCTGCTGATCAAGTAAGTTTCTACTTTTCTTTACTGTTGTATGAAAGTTTCTTTAAAGTTGTAATCTTTTGATTCATGTTTAGGCTTTTTCATTTAGATTCTAGTTATTAGATCTGTGTATTTCCCCTAGTTTCGATTTTTTTATTAGTTTCCTGTTATACTAGATCCAATGGGGAATTTATTTTAATTAAAAACAAAAAAAACTGGGATTTTCAGTTCTAGAATCTTTTTCGCCTGCAAATTCCAATTGTTTATTTGACATTCATGTGAATTTTTTTTTGAATTTTTGTTATCCAATAATTATTTGTTTTAGATAAAGAGATTGGTTGATTGATTTCTGTTTTTGAACTAAAGCTTGTGTAATAAAAAGTTTAAAGCTTTCTCCTTTTTGTTTTTGTTTTTGTCTCTTTTCTTCTTTGTATTGACAGGGCAATAGATTCTTCATTCTTTGCCTATTAGCTTTAAGCCATAGATTTTAGATAAATTTTTTGCCATACTTGTGCAATTGATCACAACCTAAAATCTTATTACTAATGTGAATTTTTTTTCTTGCATACACAGCTTTTATCTTATTGTCTTTTTCCTTACATTTGCAAAAAGTTGGAAAGTGGTGATGCTAGTGGTTGATTTCATCTTTTGCTGTTTTATTATCTGTTTAGACTTCATGATCAGTTTTGGTTTTGGACTTGAGGATTGAAAAAAAAAAGAATCTCTCACATGATTGAGTGATCATATATATGTATGTATCCTTAAGTTATGGTTTGTTTCTGTCACAATCTTCCTGGCCCATTGCTTCGTTGAACAACTCTTGTATCTAACTCATATGGAGATTGCTTGTGTTTCTAACTTTTAGAGGAACAGATAGTTTTACGTTTCATTGATTCTATTCTCTAGAATGAAGTTTCCTTATACTTGTCTTCTTCTCCTTGTAACTTCATTCTTTTCTATCCATGTGTTTGAAGATGCTTGATAAAGATTTTCGTTTGGTCTTGTAGATCTTTTGTCGCCCCTGGTGCTTTACGATATATCTCTGGAGAATTCTTCTCTTGAAATGATGATAGCAGGTACTTTGTCACTCATCTTTAGCTTTAATGGTTTGTGAATGTTTTGGGAACTAGCAAGTAGAATAAGTGGATTTTTGCATTTGCAGATAATGATCAGGCGGTTGGAAACTCGGTAGAGAGATGCAAAGATGAGTCTAAGCCTCATCAATGCCCTGAAGAGAAGTGGGAAGATGGGGAGCTAAAGATCCCGGAAAATGGGAAGAGCAATAACAATGCGTGCGAGTTGTTCTATGATACAAGAAGCGGCGATGAATGGGATAAAGAGAATGTTGGAAACACTTCGGAACGCCATTCTTGTGGAGACTCTAATGAGAATACTAAAGAGAAAATCCGAGATAGTAGTCGTGATTGTTCTGCTAACGGGGATTCTGTTGAGGAAATTGATCCGGTTTTCTTTATGGACAAGAATGTTACGGCATGTGACTTGCCTGAGATTGTAGTTTGTTACAAGGAGAATACTTACCATGTCGTCAAAGATATATGTGTCGATGAAGGTGTGCCCGTTCAGGAGAAGTTTCTGTTTGGCGAGAAGGATTCTGTAAAATGTAGCTCAAACTCAGACCAGTGTGGCTCAGAGGATTTGATGAAAGCAGACAAGGTAACTGTGAACCCTGTGGAGATCAAGGCCTTGGAAGAAAGAAACTGTAAGGTTGATGATTCTGAGTTATGTAATGATCCCAAGGAGTCAAATGGAGATTCGTCTGATGAATCTTCAAGATCTTTTGCGGATGCTGAAGGTTCTAGCAAGATCAATCAAGAGGATTTGATTGTGTCAAGGGAAGTCAAGAATCCACCCACACAGGTCTTAAATCCATCTGAAATTTCTCTTGAAACCGAATCAGACGAGAATTCAAAGGAAGAAGTGGCTTCTACGCGGAAGGAGAAAGCGTTAACCTTGGGAGATATTCTATTAAGGGAAGATGAACAAAAACGTCTCAACAACGATAACAATATCGATAGACCCCAAGAACAATCTGCTCCTCAACTTCAGGCAATACATTTCATCACTCTATAGCCACCAAAATGAATTTTGTAAAAACAAAGTGTCTAACTTGGTGACTTGAGTTGTGATTGCAGGACGAGGGAAAAGAAAGCTTAGAAACCGTAACAGGAAAAACAGAGCAGGAGGTATCCTCTGTTTGTACAACAACCTCTCAGGAAGGTTGCAAGGCTGAAACCGAGAATCAAAAACCAAACTACCTAACGAATGAGTCTTACGAAGACGATATACATTTCTCAAGAAGTTTCGGGGAAACGAGTTTCTCAGCAGCAGAAGCAATTTCAATATCTGGCCATATAACATACACAGGACCAATAACTTACTCTGGAAGTCTCTCAGTTCGATCTGATGCAAGTACAACAAGTGGAAGATCTTTCGCTTTCCCAATGTAAAATCATCAATGCTTTTTGGTCACTTCAGCATCACTTTGTGAAACTCATAAAGTTGCTGAAATATGATCTTTACATGATGTGCAGATTACAATCGGAATGGAACAGCAGTCCGGTAAGAATGGCAAAAGCGGATAAGAGAAGACACAGAGGATGGAGACACTCTTTTCTCTGCTGTAGATTCTCTTGATCTCTCTCTCAACCATAACCATTTTCACTTTGGAAACACAGATGAAGACGCTACAAAAANAAATTTTTCTTAAAAAAGGGGGTGGTTTTTTTTTTTTTTTTTTTTTTGAATACTGAAGTAAATATAGATTTTTCTTTTTTTTGGGGAGTGATTTTGTAGTTATGCCTTTGGTGTGTAATTTGGCATTTTGGTAGTAGTTATTCCTTAGTTAGGGGCTTTTGAGTTATGTAACCGGTGAGAGTTTATTCTATTTTATTCAATGAATTTGGTTAAGCTTAAATATATGATTATTTTACAAAAATCTGTTATTTTTTTTTTATTTTTTTTTTTGTGTACTTAGAGTTCCAAGTTTGGGTCCCAAAGTTCGATGCCTTATAGTTATGGTCAAACATATGGGGGGAACTTGTGGTCAACTCTCTTTTCCATGTTCCAAGACCTTTGTCTCGACTCTCGGCGATTTCAAGACTATTGTCTCGCTTTAGACAACTTAGCATCACGACCAAAACCATACTCTTGTGTTACTGATTATTGTTTTGTGGGTTATGTTGGTCTCTCAAACTATTTGGGTCAAATTTTGCATGATCGAGGTTAATACTTCCCCATCCGGTCCTACTACAACACATTGTAGTTATGCGAGCCAGTCCGTTAGATTAGTGTTGTAACACTAGAAAAGGTTGGAGAAGATGTGATACTGATTTTTTTTGAAAACATAAGAAAACGTGATTTGGTACTGACTACTGCTTTTTGTAAGACGTGATGAGATGAATGATTTTTGTAACAAACTTGAAAGTGATGTTCTCATCCTCACCCATTTGGGTAAAGGCTTTATTAAGAAGTAAGTAACTTAGGCGTGTCAATGTCATAATGTGTGAGAAAGAGTTAGAAGAGTTATAATGCAAATATGATGTGATACTCTCAACAACTTTCTTTTTACCTACTCAAAGAAAATCACACCTAAATATTAGACCACACGTAGATAACTTCACTCTAAATCTTTGAAAACAAATTTAAAAACTTTATAAAATCTATTGAACGAGTTAGTTTTATGTGACAATTTAGCATATTTTTTGGTATAAAAGTTTTTAAGAGAAAATAGAAAAACATATTTTTCGGTCTAGACCCATGGCAACCATATAGTTTGAAATTATGCAACCGATAATTATTTAATAGAAAACTAACGTTTTTATATCTACTCGGAAAGAAAAACATATTTATTTTTCGATCTCAATGTTTAATGTGCCAATCATGAGCGAATCAATGAGTTAAATGTAAATCTTACAACGAGGGGGGGATGGGTAATTATCATATATATTATTTGAGAAGTAAATTTTCATAAAAATGATGACTCAATGATGACTCATTGATGACTCAATGATGACATGGCTAAAAAAATGACATGTACATTTCATTGTTTATTATTGGCTTCTCACTAATTAACATTCTCTACAAAAAAATAATAATAATAAAATTTTCACAATAGGAAATGTCTACCAAAAATTTAATTCCTAATCTGTAGGGATTATTATTTCCTAATTCGAAATTTACATTATCTTATTTCTCCTCTCATCTTTCTGTAGTTATTTTATGAAAATATTTAATTTTCACATCATATGTTTAATAAAAAAAATAACATAATTTTTTTATATATTTCATGATTTGAATTGTAAAAAACGGATATATATTACTCAATTCATGAAGAAAGTAAGTGTTACTAAAAAAAATCCCACATCGTCTACGAAAACTTTTGGTGGCTCAAAATATTATTATATAAAGACCACAACTATGATGAACCGTAAGACAAGGAAGCCTCTCCTGATAGGTATCCAAATTAAAATGATGCCATATGTTAGTGGTTCATTACAAAATATATGATTATGTTATTGTAAATATATA